>RJWH01001066.1:0-187975 GCA_004363575.1 Solenodon paradoxus
TGTCTATTTTATGAAATACCACCACAAGACGCCTAGAGAACATTCATCCCCATTTGTAGTTAGATTTCTTTTCCAAGGATGAGAACTGTTAACATTGACTCTCTTGGCAACTTTTAAATATAAAATAACAGTATTGTTAGCTGTTCTCACCATGCTATATGCATCTCATCCCCAGAGCTCATTTGTAATGGAGAGTTTGTATTTATGACTGAAAGTTTGTACCTTTTGACCTGCTCCACCCTAGCGACCACCAGTCTGTTCTCTGTCCACTTTGTGTTTTTCACACGTGTAATTTGATCCTTGTACAAAAATGCAAACTGGGAGAAGAAGAATTTAAATGGTCCAGAAACATTATAGACTCTTTTTTGACATTTGCGTCCTGCTGCCTCCTTGCCAAATAATGCCACATTGAACATCTTCATGCTTACGGCGGAAGGAAGCTCCTGCACCAGAAGAAATGCACTTCTTGTTGTTTCTACAGCTCGCTCAGTGGTTCCCCAAAATCTACCTGTGCCGTCAGCACGGACGGGAGCCGTGTCAGTTGTCATTACGTGCAGGTCCATCTGGCTGCCAGCATCTGCTGGGTGTCAGCTTCATGACTGGTTGTATCCTGTGTGGAGGGTGGGGGGTGGGGGAGGGCAGTGTTAACTGTACCCTGAGGTAATCAGATGATGCCTGGTATCTTGATTTCAAGGCGGGGGACCAGGCATTAACTGAGATGGGCCATCTTCATCCCGGCCTATATGGAAACCATGTACCTTAGGAAGAAGAATTGAGACACCAAGGAGTAGCTGCTTTGAGAAGTCTGCAAAGGATTGGATGAATGTTCTCCAAATATTTGAAGCGCAGTTCTGTCCAGAGAAATTGTTCAATCCTAGCGGCGATGAGGGCAGAATAAGCAGCAGAGGGTCTGATGTAGGAAGGCAAGATTTCGTTTCACGTATAAAAGCCCTGTGTTAGCCGAATAGTGTCAGCGGATCAGGTCCCCCTGTTTACAGGGAGTCCCCTTCCCTCAACACCCTGGGGAGAGTCCAGCAGGGCAGAGTCCCTGGGCGAGCGGAGGCAGGGTCTGTGGGCGCAGGGGATCCAACAGAAGGGATTTATTGGGAGAACTTTGAGAGGGCTCTCTGACTCTGAGGCCGTGAGCTTGAAATCCCAGCTCTGATGACAACACTCTCTTGCAAAGCCCATTTGGTATCATAATCGTTTCTTAGAGCAACTGAACCTTCCACTCGCATGTTTTCTGCTCTCAAAGACTCACTGGTTGGAGTTCGGTGTTTCTCATGTTCGTTGAATGACATTCTGTTCCGCTCCAGTAGTGCTGCAGGGAGATGGTTTTACTCTGTCATTGTGTTTTCTTTGTGTTTTATGATGTTTGCCAAGCATCAGTCTCCCAGACCTTAAGATTTCCACATGTAATAAGAGATTAAAGGGATGATGTGCACCCAGCACCCATCTCTCTGTAGCTTTTACATCTTTCTAAAGGAATTCAAATACAGCTTTCAACATTTTAAGCTGCACCATCCTTGCCGTGTTTCTCCATCCTGCCTGTATTACTAAGGGGTACTTTTCTATTGACCCAATAATGCTGTTTAAATTATGTCCTTAACAATGGGCGGGGTGGGGGGTGTATTTTCCTACTGATACCTTGAAAAGTTAAAAATAAACGGGTGTGCTTTGGTGGATTAGCAGTTGGGTCAGTCGCCTCTGAGGACTAAGCCACATTCTCTTGGGTTCGAGTCCTGGGTCTGCGGGGGAAACAAGCAGTGTGAACAACTAAATAAAAATAAATTAAGATGCTACATCCTCCTCTCTCATCCTGTCTGTCTACTTGCCATCATTCCTGCTGCACCTTTCCTTTCAAGAACATAATAAGTAGATAGGAAGTCCTTAAGAATGTTGGACAAATTGCCCATCTGACTTTAATGTTCCTGAAGCAGTTGGTTAAACAATAGCCCAGGCTCCTGCCCCTCTGTCCCAGCTGAGCCTGGGAAACAGCAGAGGGCAGCCCCTGGGAGCTGGTTGAGCTGCAGAACCAGCTCCGCCCCAGAGCTGCAGAGCTATACTCCTTCTAGGCTTTCCCAGGGACACGCTGCTGAACCTGCAGGTCGTAGCGATTATCTCACCTTCAGTGTGGCTTTATTTTGTTCTTGAGCCTTCGTTAACGTGCCTGAGATTGTCACTGGGCTCTTAACATCTGATGAGATGATGAGCTCACTTAATCCTCGATTTCACCCTCTAAAGGAAGTATCACTAGAGGCTCCAAGAAGTTGTCACCAGGCCTGCCAGAGGTGCCATTAAAAGGTGGTGTCCAGAGTCTCTCTCCTAAGCTGGAGACCGGGAAATAGAGGTCCAGCTGCAAATGATGCAGTCTGGCCGTGCTGGGAAGCTTGCTGTGACCCCGGCTTGTCTCTTGGGCACACCCCTGCTTCCTGGCTGCCCAGGTGCCTGTTGGAGCCCCGCAGAGACAGCTTCCTTCCAGCTGTGGTTTGCCATGAAGGGAAGTCACCTGGAGGATGTCACCTCTGCTGAACTCTGGGCCTTGCATCTCACCTGCAACCTGACTTCCTGAAGCATCACTTAGAAAAGAAGCTCGGGGGCTAGAGAAATACATTTCCTAGGAGTCGCTTCCAGCAAAACTGTGTGTGTGTGTCACTTGTTTTGGGGGATTCAGTCATTTGAAAGGCTGGGTATTTATTAAAAATTCATTCTGCTCCTTCAGACCCAAAGCCTTTGGATATACTCTTTTCTTGGATTCCCAAGGGCCTGGGCCAGCAAGGAAATTTCCTACACCCCTGGGTTCTTCTCGGGCTGCAGAGAAGTCAGACATCAGACAGAGTATTCGGAGAAAAGACCACATTTAGTTACATATGCATGACTGTAAATTCTGGAGTAAAGAGGACAAAGAAAAGATTTTTATCCCGAGTTAAGGAATGGGCTAGGGAACTGGAACTTCCAGAAGAGAGGAAGGTGACACATAAGATGCTCCGCAACTCGACATTTGCCCTATCATGTAGATAGGTTTGTCTGATAAATAGTTTAACTCTAGAGATACTTCTAAATCTGAGCACAGCCTCCCCTCTTCATTCTTCTGGGTAGTTGAAGCAATGGTAAAAGTGTCTCTTCAAGCCCATAGGTCCTCAATTGACTTTAGCTTGAGACCCGCCACGTGTCAAAGTGACAAGTCTTCGAAGGCCTGTGCTGAACCTCTTGGGGAGATCTAACTGAACATTTTTTACAAGGCTGGTCTTTAATTGGAAAGTAAAATTAATGATCAGTGACTTTAATCAGGAAGCCATAGTTCACCTTTCCTGCCTGCATGGCTGTCGTCTTCTTGGATGTTTAGGTCTGTCTGTGCTCATCACACCTGCTGGACCTTTCTGAAAAGCAACCTGTTACCCCTAGACACAAACTCCTGACAAACTCCTGACGTGGAAATGGCAGAATTCCAAATTCCCCAAATGCGAGGAACCTTTTCAGGGGAGCGGGGGTGGGGTGGGGAATAATCGAGAAGTTACAAATGCGCTTTCTTAGAAAGTGCCCCTTGACAAAGTTATTTCTGATAACAAAAGCAAAATTCATGGAACAGTGAGAATTCATTTCTGTCTTTTGAGAATGTTTGCCTACCTACTTAGCACGTGGGTTGATGTCTCAGATCAGGCCTGCAAGGAGGAGACAGTCTAAAGTTCACCATCCCTTCCCAAGACACAAAGTTTTCTTTTTCCCATTCTGTGAAAAATCAAGGCCAAATCTCAATATCCCTAGTGGATGAACTGCCATTTGGCATTTTTGTTTCTCTTTAGGTACCATCCTCTTTTCTTTTTCTTTACCACTGACATCAGTTTATTTCATATGAATGCGTAATATATTAGATACATATGCATTTAAAATATTGTCTTGATTTGTTGGTGAATTGTTTCTCTTAAAGGGTCTATCTGGGGAAATGAGTAATTTTTCATATCCTGTTCTTGCAGGAAGAATTTTAAATCGTTTCTCCAAAGACATTGGGCATATGGATGACTTGCTGCCGTTGACATTTCTAGATTTCATCCAGGTAAAGTAACAGGAGGGTCAAGTTCTCAAAGACAAAACCGGAAGTCGGTTATGTGCAAGGCCCTTTCAGAGGGGCTGAGGGTAGGCTTGTCAGCCAGGCTTTGTGTCCTGTTATCTTAGTGAAGGGCTGTGTTTGTCAGACAGGTGTGGTTGTGATTTGGAGGCTGCGTTAACATGAGTAATGCCCTGTGTGTAGGAGTGGCTCTACAGTCATTTCAAGGTTGTTCAAAGCAGCTACATGCTGGGTAAGTGGTTCTCCATCTGCCTTCCAGGTATCTGGCGTGGATTTCATTTTACTGTGAACACATTTCATAATATAGAAACAATCACCTCTCACGGAAAGATAGCCCAGATTAACTAAATTATGCATTGTATATCCACAAAGGGCAAATATTTACTACACCGTTTGTTTTTTTTTTTTTCCTCTAGGATAAAACCAGGTGTGGTTACTTACAAAGAAAAGATTAGTAATAATAAGGTGAAAATAATACTTTGTTTAACAAGGACAATAGAGAGCAGTTATTGCAGATACAAAGCCTTTAAAGGCAAGTGTGGTTAAGCCAATAATTTGAGTCCAGGATCAAAGTCATCTCAGAAAATGTCTATTTTGTTTCTCTAGGCAGCTTTGCTTTTCACATGTTGGTTTCTCTGTCTTGAGGTGTCTTTAAAAAATAAAACAAGACAAAAAACCAGCAGTCCCTCAGAAATACCTTCTGTAAAGCATGTGTTTTGTCTGTGAACTTGAGGTTCTGAAGACTCATGTTAGGTCACCTCCTCTCCCATCTCCCCGTTGAGTATCGAGCACATGTATTCTGTTGTCTAATTCTGTCTCCTCAGTGATTCCGGCGGGGGCACTTTCTTCTTCTCCTGCTTATTTTGAAAACGAAATGCATTTATCAAAAGCAGTACCCAATCTCAACTCTCAGCTGCCATTGCTAATACTGTGAGTTTGAACCTTTTGCGCTTTCCTGGGTGCCAGTGGTCAAATCATGAACTCCTGCGAAGGCCAAGAAGTAGGATGGCTTCCAGTCTCAGTCCTGTTGTCCCACCCTGCCTTCACCCTCCTTTTATTTTTTTCCAATTATCACATGCTCTTCAGGTTAAAACATGTAGGTTCTTTTTGGAG
This sequence comes from Solenodon paradoxus, assembly GCA_004363575.1. Classification (NCBI taxonomy): domain Eukaryota; kingdom Metazoa; phylum Chordata; class Mammalia; order Eulipotyphla; family Solenodontidae; genus Solenodon; species Solenodon paradoxus. The sequence continues at coordinate 5,180 of RJWH01001066.1, forward strand.
TCACTCTTCTGAAAGGAACCAAAATTACTTAATTTAGAAAATTGGCTTTTTCTGAAAAATCAGTGATAGCCTAGACAGGAATCCCTTAGTTACACTAAAGGGCAGCAATGAATTTCTGACAGCAAACAGCAGAGCTCTTGGCCAGGGCATCACTGTTTACCAAGATGCAGTTAAGTAAGCTGAGACCCCCCGAGGCAGGGTTCTTAGGCTGCAGACAAAGACATCTGACTGTTTTCTTCTACAAACTTGTTTTATAAATGGATCTTGCTGGGTGGAGCCACAGAGCCCTTCACTAAAATACTTGGCGCTTTGGCCGTGCTAGTGAATTAGTTGGAGATGATTTTGTGAAAGGGACTGACTTTCTGCAAGCTAGGCCAAGGCCGAGCGTCCTGAGCTGGCTGGTGTGCATAGCACACACATAGTTAGAATCCTTCGAATTCTTTAGGCATGATGTACAGAGGGGTAGTGTCTACCTGATCTCAGTATAACATACTCTCAGCTCTATGAGGAGAGCAGATTCAAGTCTTGTTGTACGTCCTTTTCACCCAGGAGACGAGTGTTGTTATTTTCCACTCACTTAGTCTTGATGAAGCTTCGCTTTGTTGGATACCAGTCGTCCCAATTAGCTGATTTCTTGAATCTAATAGCAAAAGTAAATCTTGCGGTTATTGTCTCCAAGGAAGGCATTTTGTATAAGGGGGTAACTCAGTTATCAGTTATGATAAAGATCTATTGTCACTTGTTTTGTTTGCAGGTGTCTTTAATAAGGCTTCCCGTAATCCCTTCAGGAAGAAATATTTTCTCCTTTTAAAAATAGTATTAGCTAAATATAAAAGGCCTGATCCCCGCCATTGTTGTTGATTCTTTGAGGGACATTTCCCAACATTCATTGTTTAAATGGTTGTCAGGAGGAATCAAGTGAAACTTCTGCAACAAAGCGGTAACTGGTTCATCTCACTTTGTGTGCAGAAGGCTTTTTCGGGAGGATTTGCATTCGATGAGTGGGCTTTTCCCTGAAGTATCGCCCGGATCATTTTGAAGTATTTGGGCCTGTTCCTGTATTAGCAAGTGAAGTTTTTGTTTTGTTTTTTTTTTCACTAAAGTCACAAAAAGTAATTTAACCTGCCCTTCACTGAAGGCCAACAAACCTCCAAATGTAAATTGATTTTTTTTTTTTTTTAAGTTGAATAGGACGCTGTGAGGATGCCAACAACCCAGTGATACTCTGGCACTCTTCAGGGAATCATGTAAACTTTAAAATAAACACTGTGGTGGTAAGCACACAGAATGAAAACTAATTTTCCAAATCAAATACATTATATTCAATTCATTTTCCCCAACCAACCAAATGCTTAAAACCTGTTAGTTAGAACACCAGTCGTCTGGAAATTAATTAGAAGCCCATTAGCTCTGCTAACTGAGCCGGAGGGAGAGGATTCTTAACTACGTGTCTAAGTGGGCTCCTGAATGAAAGCCAGGGAAGGTCAAAATGACAGCTGGCTCCCCCCTCATGCCTTTGCTCAAGTATCTGGTCTAGTTTTGGGGTGTTTTTTGACAGGATTCGGGGGGAGAGGATGTTTGTTTTTAAAAGAAAATTTTATTTACTTTGCCTCAGAATGTTAAGTCCTCTTCTGGTCCAGTATATACAAGGGGATCAAGAGTAGTATCTGTGAGGACAGCAGCCCCTCTCCATGACCTGAGAATTGAAGCTACGAAATGACTTTCAGGCCTTCTGTTTCACTTAGAAAGTCTTCTGAAGATCTTTGTTGGCCCCTTTCAGTGTTGAGATGGTGGAATATTTCCTGTCAGCTTCCGTACTTACGAACCTTTACAAACCCTACTGCTGACGTGAGGAGGCCCTCGGTCTTAATGTCTCTCTAGCAGATTGGGTAGGAGTCTGTATGACCAGTGTCTTCTCTATTCAGAGACGCTCATGGAAAGACAGCCATTCTTAAACCCAACGGTGGAGTTTGACTGAAATCGCTGAGTTTAGGCAGGACGAGGAATTTCCTTGTCCAGAAGGTTCCCTCCGTGTTATTTTGTAGGCATTGTGGCCCTCGCTCATCTACACATCATGCTGGATTCCTGAGTCAGAAAGAACTTGGCGGGATTTTTAGCAACAAATGAATGCAACCTGCCAGCCAGAGCTGAGCTGTCTTTGTCAATAGGGAGTTAAAACGTTCTACTATCAGAACATTCGAATGTCACCGCTAATGTTATTTTTTCTTACTAACGTTTTGCGTATGATCATGGTTTTCTGGAGAATTAGAATGAAATGGATCTAGACATAATGTCATGACGTCTGTCCATGTGCCTCTTTAGCTCTAGAGCGGGCATGCTTGTCTCCTTTTTTCTGTACAACAGTGGCGTTTCTGTGGGTTTTGTACATAGGGGTTGAGAAACGTGGACCGTCGGGAGATCTTGATTGTGTTTGAACTGAGACGACGCTGCCCAGTTAAGGAACAACCTGAGAACAGAGCCTGGTCCGTTTGTGCGTGATGGCAAGACTTGGCGTCCCCTGGAGAAGCAAGTCAAACACGGGCAGAATCGGATGACTGTGGTCAGAATAGCCTGTTTAAAATGCCATCAAATCTGCTGGCCAGATAGGCGCTATTTGCCTAACTTTGTCCTTTAGACTTCAAGGAAGATTTCATTCTGTGTGAACATTTGTGGGGCTTTGTTTGTTTTGTTTCGCTTCCAGGTAGAGCTAGTCATACCTGTGCCTGAGACACACCCAGTGCTGGAAATCGGGGCCAGGGACTATGGCCCTGCCCTGGACTGGGAGTCCCAGAGGAACGAGGAGAGTGATGTGTGCGAGTGCCTGGATGGACGCAGGCGTGAAGCAGTGGGGAACCAGTGAAGCTCTGGGGAACAGTAGGCCAGAAGGGAGGGGAGTTTTGGAATATAGCATAGGAAATAGAATCTACAATATAAAATAACAACAGGTGCATGTTACCTCAGGGCTGCCCTGGGCCTATCAGATAAGTGAGCCCAGTGGCTGGCAGCACACATCTGGCTGACAAAGGGGTGTTCAAACACATTTTGTTTGTTTGCTTTTTCAGAAATCGTAACAGCTTTGAGAATGACTCATATTTCAAAAATCAAGTATTTCATCAAGCTGGCACGTCGTTCTTCACATGTTAACATGAAATGAATGCCCTTATGAAAATGGGATCGAAATACAAATAGTAGAAAGAGCTTCAGCTAGACCTCAGACCTGAGAAATCAGTGATGGGGGAATTCTTGGCATTGTACTTGAGCCTTCCAAGCAGAGTGTATTTGGATAAACTAATGAAAACATAGAAGCAGTGATTAAAATTTTCATTCTTAAGTATTTGACTTCCTAATGGCATCGTGAAGACACCAGTAGCATAAATCAAGCCTTTTGTCAGTGTTTAGAATGTAGCTCTTAAAACTCATTGTTTTCTGAGTACAGTGATTGATTGATTTAATTAATAATGGCATCATAGGTATTTGATATATGCGATGTTTTAATGAATTTTTAAGTTTAAATTCTATTACCGATTGTAACTAATTTTTATTGATTGAATTTAGTAATACACATGTGGTTGTAATAGTTGATGCCCAGATGTGTTGTTTTGTGAGTATATTTGCAAGTAGCTATATAATGGAAAATTGGAAGTTTCTCCCAAAAGGTAAACAGTATGTCTATTTTTATTCCGTGTCTGTGATGAATGCATTTGTAATTCCCCTGAGGAAACCATTCTCTTCACTTACTAGCTGAGCGTGGGGATGGGAAAAATAGGGTGTTTGAAGGCACGTGTTTAGTTTTATTTAAACAATGCAGTTGGTGCCAAACGGTTTTAAATGATTTTTGATGCTTCTGCTTATCCTTGGAATATTTGATAAATTGTGAGCAAAATTTGAACAATTTAATTTTTAGTCTTATTGCTTCTAGAGTGCTTTTTCTGTATACTTTTCCTTGAGATCTCAGGTCTTTTTTTTTTTTTTCAAATAGCTTTACTATTTCTTTTGTTTACATTGTTCTATGCATTTTATGATCTTGACAGCACACCTCAGTCTAGTGTATTTCACACCTCACCCACCTCGTTTCGTTCCCTCCTCTTCTCTGCCTCACTCTCACCCTGGTGGCTACTCTCTGTGTCCTGTGAATCTCTTGAGATTTGTCTGTTGGCTTTGTTTGTTTGTAGCCCACATAAGAGTGAAACTATCCTTTCCTTCTTTCTCCTTACTCTTGCTGGCTTTTTTCACTTAGTGTATATCCCGTTAAGTTTCATCCAGGTTGTTGCAATTGACGCAACATCATCTTTTTTAACAGCTGCTTACAGTTCTCTCTCTCTCTCTCTCTCTCTCTCTCTCTCTCTCTCTCTCTCTCTCTCTCTCTCTCTCTCTCTCTCTCTCTCTCTCCCCCCTCCCCCACCCCCAACCTTTTTACCTAGTCATCTGTTGCCGGACATTTAATTTGTTTCCATATCTTGAAAATCGGGGTGCAGATATTTTGGCTGATTAGTGTTTTTCTATTCTCTTCTGGGTGTATTTCTGGAGGATGAATTGCTGAATCAAATGATAAATCCATCTTTAGTTTCTTGAGGAATCTCCATGCGTTTTTCCCAAAGAGGTTGTACTAATTTGCATTCCCACCAACAGTCTAGGAATGCCCCCCTCCCCACCCCACCCCCACCCACCACCCAGTCTCCAAAGCTTGTTTCCAGTCTTTTTGATATAGGCCATTCTCACTGGTGTGAGCTGATCTCTCTCTGGTTTTTATTTGCATTTCCTGGATGAGAAGAGAGGTAGATAGAGCAGGTCATGTGTTTGTGGGCCATCTGTGTGTCTTCTCTAGAAAGGTGTCTTTTCAACTCTATTGTACTTATTTTGAGTGCGTAGCTTGCTTTTTCTGTTGTTGAAATGTATTGACTCTTTATATAATTTGGAGTTTGAACTTGTTTGATGTATGTTGAGCAAATATCTTCTCCCATTCAGTGTTTGTTTCAGTGGTGTTTTCTTTCGTTGTACATCAACTTTTTAGTCTGATATTGTCCCAAGTGTTTACTTTTACTTTAGTTTCTTTTGCTGTCAGTGTAACTTCCCCACATACATCTTTGAGGTTGATGTGATGGAGCATTTTTTCCTACATTTTCTTCTATATATTTTATGTTTTGGGGTCTTATGTGTCCAAGTCTTTTATCTACTTTGAGTTAATGTTTGTGTATGACACTAATGAGTAATCTAGTTTGGGGTTTTTGCAGGTGTCTAATATATTTTCCCCCGTACCACTTGTTGAATAGACTTTCGTTTCTCTATTGTATGCTCTTGGCTCCTTTGTCATAGGTAGGTGTCTGCATAGGTGTAGATATTTTTCTGGGCTCTCAATTTTATTCCATTGGTCTATGTGTCTGTTTTCCTTTTAATGTCATGCCGTTTTAATGACAATTGCTCTGTAATATAGTCTGAAGTCAGGATGTGTGATTCTTCTATTTTTCCTGAGGATAGTTTCTGTTTATTCAAGGTGTGTGTGGTTCTGTACAAGCTACATAGTGATCATTCAGTTTCCTTGAAAAAGGTCTCTGGCATTTTGATGGAAATTGCGTTAAATCTCTATACAACTTTAAGTAGCTGCCATTTCAACTCTTAATTCCTCTAATCCATGAGCACAATTGTTCTTCCAGAGATCTCAGATCATTTATTTAACGTTTTGTAATTATATGAAAGAGCTGCCTTTTATAGTTTCTTCGTTTATTCAGTCTTTGCCTTATGAATACCCTTGTGTGTAGATGACCTTGTTTGCGAACCTCTAAAGATCAGAAGATTCCTTTGCTTCTTGTTTTCAAATATCAGTGTAGTTGCTTATTTCAGAGCTTAACTATACTTTCCTCCCTCAGCCGGAGACCCTGATGTGATCCTACTGTGTCACAGCAGAGTGAGACTCCAGGAGATGGAGTTGGGTTTCCTCTGGACAGGTTGGGGATCAGTCTCTGATGGTGGAACAGGGCTCCCACCCTTCCTCTCAGTGCAATGCTGTCACCGTCTGCAGCAGAATGTGTGTTTGCCTCTGTTACCCATGATTTGTATGGCAACAAAGCCACGTGGGTCTACAGAGTCAAATTTGAGTTTCCAGCCAATAAGTCGAATCACTCCAACTCCTACTCCCACCCAGGTTAAGAGATCTGGGTTCTTTTCCGCATACTTTGAAAACCACAGGAACGTTGTATTTTATTTCTTTCTTCTTTTTTAACTGAATCGTATTGAAGGAACATTGCATCACAACCACATTCCTGTTCTGTTGACTACTGATGTCCTGTGCGTGTATATGTGTACTTGAGTGTATTTGCACAGTTTTAGCTCACCCTCCAGTAACTCTCCTCAATTTCAGTCCCCTCGTTCCCATTAGTGAGGCTTTTGCTGATCATTCTATTCTGCAGTGAGCAGTCTTTGTGACCCACAAAAAAGGGGGTCTCCTGTAGAAAGGGATCGAGCACAGAGCTGAGCTGTCTCATTTCGACTTCACTCCCAGCCAGTCTCCATTTACTGAATGTTACTATGTGCCGGGTGCTTTTCTAGGACTTGCGGTCTCAACAGTGACTTAGACAGTGGCTTCCAGGAAATGACATTCACGTGCAGGAGACAGGCAGTAAACCTGTGGGTACCGCAAGGTGATTCCAGGGGACTGCGAGTGCGCTAAGGAAGCAGAGGTGTCTGTGAAAGTCCGAGGGGCTGCTGGAAGCGTGGTGGTCCTGTTAGAGTGACCTTTGGGTTTGAAAAATAAGATGGAAACAGTCCTCTTACCACATGATGTGGAGGCAAGTGGAGGTCCGAGGAAGAGGGACAGGGGCAGAGGGTCAAGGTGGTCTCTGTGGCATCTTCCCACGGAGATGGGCAAGTGCTGGGCGCAGGGCAGAGAGGCGGGAGCGGGCTTAGGTCATCGGCGGGGCGGGTCAGGTGCCTGGACTCTGCTGACTCAGGTTAGGGAGCTCAGATTCTATTCAAGAGGCATCCCACCTGGGTTCATGGCCGTGATAGCCTGTGCCTTTGCTGCCTGACACATAACGCCATTTCGTTGTATTTCATTGCCTAATTATTGACACATTCTCTAAAAGTTATTTTTCATTTACTTCTAATATCTCACTATTACAAATAACGGTGATGGGCAGATTTACATTTAGTCTCCTCTGTTTTTTTAGGAGACAGTTCCAGATGCAGAATTATTGGCACAAAGATTATGATGTGTCTGAAGCATATTGCCAAATTAGTTTTCAGAAAAGCATTACTAAAATTAAAATATTATCAATAACTTGTGCCAATTTATCTGGGAATAAAAAAGAGATCATGGGAAATGCAGGAAGATTTTTACGTCCTGTTTTCTCTAAAAGTGCATTCGGTTTTATTGAAGGCTCACAGATGGCATCGGAGCATCGTGCAGGGTTTCAGGGTGACGGTGTGCGTGTCACCTTCGATTGTATCTGTCTGTGAGACACCACGTTGACCCCAAGTCTTCCTCCAGCACGAATCGACCCCATTACCCACTTGGTCCACTCCCTTTCCATTCTTAGAACCACTAGCTTGGTTTCGTATACTGCACAGGGATATTTAAACAGAGGAGGGGCATTATGCTTCCATTTCAGATTGAAAAACAAAGGTAAGATTTTATTGACACTTCACAGGTCTTTTTCACTTTTTAATGTTTAATATTTTCAGTCACCAGTGTGTGGCTCATGCCCTAAGGACGAAGCTCTGGGGCTGTATTCTCTGCTCTCTTGGCCCCGCTGTGTGGCTTTAGAAGCCGAGGCCAATAAATACTTAGCTATACAGTCACGGAGTCTTGAGACTGTGGTCGGTCCACAGGGGAGTGCTCGGCTGTCTGGGGGCGTCTGATCTTCTGCAGCCTGGGCAGCCCACCCAACCCCCGTGCCACCGAGCTCAGGAGCTGTGAGAACGTAAAGATGATGAAGGTTTTTGTTGTTGTCAGAGAAGCTGAGTTTACTCATAATCTTGTTTGGACATCAGTGCAGGGGACTGGCTTCCAGAGTCAGCAGTTTCTGTGGTCCACACAATCCCGAAATAACCGTCTTTCCAGCCACCGTGTAGTGACTGCTTCCAGGGTGCGAGCTCGTGTTAAGTCTGTCGTTTGTCGAATCTTCCCAGCCACCCTGTGAAGTATGTGCAGCTACCCGGCTGGTTCACAGATGAGGGCACATGAGAGGCGACACGGGTCGTCTCGGGTCACACAGCTAGTCAGTGATCAACTGGAGGTTTTATTTCCACGTGTTTGGAGCTAATGCTCAGCAAACTGCCCCTCCTTCTGTTGTGACCGCACCGGTGGGTCCTCACCTGTGGGCCTGGGATCCTCGTGGACTCTCCAATCAGTGTCTATCTGACTGCCATCCTGTGCCCACACCTCCTCCCCGGCAGTGTCATCGAAGTGTCTGTCGTTGAATAGACTCTCGTGGAGTTTTGATTTCAGTCTCCTTGGAATCGTGATCCTTAGCCTTTCTGTTGTTTTCTCTTCAGGATTAGAGGTGGTCACACCTACTTTTCTTCCACAAATAGGCTGTGGGGACATGTTGCTGGTTGACTTCATGCGATCTTAGAACTGCTATTTTCGGGAACTTTCTTCCTTGTCCTTGCGATAGGCCTGGCTTCAAACCCGAGTCTCACTGCCCGTGTTCAGTGCCGTCCTTCCTGGTCCCCTGTCCTGGTGCCTCTCGTGCTGCCTGGTGTGCCCAGGTCTCTGCTCCAATCCTGGGCCTGCTGGTCTTGCCCCAGAATTGCTGTGGTTCTTCCTAGTGCCGTTCGTTCCGCTTGGCGCGGCCACAGTGTCGCCATGACAGCCTGTGCCTCTGAACTGGTGAAATAGGAATGTCCAGTGGAAGAAGGTTTGGGAAGTTGAACACTTTGGAAAACCTTAATGAGGTTTCACTTTAAAAACTGCTAATTCGGTGTGAAGGGATGCTGAGCGGATGAGGAGGAGTTGGAGATTCGCAGGAAGTCTGCTCAGAGCTTCCCAAGTGTCTTCGAAGCTGGAGAAAATGCACTTTAGGTGTTATTTATACAAAAGACCGTGAGTGATTTCCAACATCAGACCTGTACCCGCTTTTCCATTAAACCCAACCTTTAAGGCTTTGCCTTATATTTTAAGCTGACCAGTGGCTGTCACTTCAAATCCCTACAGCCAGAGGCCTTCTTCTGTCACCCGCTTCTGCAGGAGTGGGGGTGGCTTCCTGCTGATTCTTGACCCTCCCTAGGGGAGAAGGATACGCAGTGGCGGTCAGCCCAGGGGTGCGAGGGTGTTTGCAGGGACACGGAAGCCCTGGTTCATCCAGGTTTCTGTTTCAGACACCCAGGCAGTGCTGCCCAGTGTGGCTGATGAAGACCCTCGATTCTGAACAGCGGGGCCGCAGCAGGATAGCTCATCCCTTTGTGATACTGTTCACATGGCCACGTCCCATCAGAGGGGCAGTTACCTGTTGGCACATCTGGAGTGTGTACGGCACCATTTCTGGCCAGTTCAGTGATGGGGTGGGCCATATCTGCACAGCTGAGAATTCCAAATAAAGAAGGAAGGCAGCATCGGAACCTAATTTACGGAGGAACCCTAAACATGTTGTTTTAAATCAGCACTCGCTTCTCTGGGAAACACCTCGTATTTTGATGGTGGGAGTGTTGGGGTGCCCTCGTCCATAGGCTGTGCATAACGCAGCCAGCTTGCTGTGTCGTGGATGGGGACAGGCTTGCCATCTCCCTTTTTGGAGTCTGAATTCCCGCTCGTCCTCTGACTGTCGGGTCCTCAAAAAGCCACCCATTCCTGATTTGTAAAATAGACACAAGTGTACCTACTGCCTGAGAGCTGTCCTGAGGATAAAATGCAGTGCCCTGTCAATAAGATTCGAGGCAGAACATCTAAGTACAGGTTAAGCGCTGAAATCCTCGCTTGTTGTTTTTCAGATACTGCCTCCCTTTTTTCCAGCAGCAGAAATATTCATGACAGTGGCATCCTGCTGCATGAAAGTAATGATTACAGCCCATCCTCAGGCCCGTAAATTCCACTGCTGGGGTTAGTGTCATAGAGATGCCGGGTGTGTGATCTCTGGACAGTGTCCTGGGTGCTTCCTCGTATACACTCAGAATCAGAACCTGCTTTGGGAATAGGTCATTAAGCATCAAATGCTTCATGCTCATGTTATTTCCATACAGTTCCAGAAACTTCCAAAGGTCCCAGATAACACTGGTGCGTCTCCACCATCTAGCAACCCTGCCCTTGTAAAACACTTACTTCCACGAATTCCGCCTGCGCACAAACACGGGTGGAAGTGAAGGGGGGTCGCCGCGCACATTGCATTTGGGCAATTTAATTTCTTTTTCCTTCGGAACGGCCTTCGAGCATGTGAACTTGCACACAGCTGCCCGTGGCCGAATGCTGTCATCTATTGAGGAGGACGGAATTGCCAGACCTTTCTTCGCCACAACACCCCTCATCCCCTAAAAGAAGAAGAAAAAAAAATCCACAGCTTGACTGAACTTAAATAACTGACTTTTCATATCCTTTCATGGAGCACAAAAGGCTAATCCTGAGGCTCCTTGAGCCACCGATGCGGCAGCGCGGGGACTCACAGACATGGTCTTTCCTCCTCGCCACACACAAAACACGTCGACTGCCGCTTTATGGAGTGAAAATGCCCCAGAAAAAGCAACTGTGAAGGAGGTGTCCTCCGTCCTTTTTTTTCCTTCCTTCTTTCTAGAGGGGACGCGAAAAAGAAAAGGCCACCGCATCTGGGCACTGAGAACAAAGCGAGCCTAAGAGCGGCGTATAATAGGTTGGGTCACTTGCTTTTATGGAATCAAAGCCTTGGAACTGCCTTCCTTGTCTGCGTACCCCTGACCCTCGCCTCGCATTGTGTGCGGATGTCAGGGAAAGTGTGCAGAAAGCCTTCCAGCCTCTTTGGCGAACAATGACTTTGTCATTTTGAGATTTCTATGGTGTGTTGGCCCCTGCCCCCACTCCCCGCCCTCCAACCCCCGTTGGACAAAAGAGCTCGTTAGTTACATTGCCTCGCCCTCCTTGGAAAGATCTCTGTTTTACCGACTCTTGGAAAGTGACCTCCTCCATTTTCACGGAATCCTAGCATTTTCATGCGGTCAGTGTCCACAGCAGCAGTTCGGCCCGATTGTTTGCCAGGAAGGAATACTGTTCAACATGCCAGTCCCGGAGACAAGGATTCCTACACACTGTCAAGTTAAAGCTCCCTTGCTCCCAGACAGGAGAGTCCCTGGGATGGGCTAGTGGGAATGCTTGCAAACACTTGACCCTGAGGTTCTGAGACGAGGGTGATAGAATTCACACAAGCCCTGGACGATGCCTTTACCGTCCTTTTTTTAAAATGAAAACGAGGTGGTTGGGTTTTTCCAGTGTGATAGTTAGCACACTTAGAAAGCAGCGTCCACCTCAGCATGGTGACAGTTAATCACTGGGGACCCTCCCAGCCTGGCAACCTGTGTTCCAATTTGTCTGTCTCAGCATGTGTGCACCAATGATAATGTGTGTAGTTTAACAAGAAGCTAATTAAGACCTAAAGAAAAAAAAATAGCATCTCATTTTGATCAAGACTGGTTATTTTGTGCAGAACGTAGAACTTTCCATTATTGTATTATTATTGGATGATGATCATTGCAAAGCAGTTGTGGCCATTGACCGGGCTTTTTATCCATGCCATCTTGCTCTGTTAGTGATAAAATATAGACAGTTGTTACTAGGGAGAGGCCCTTTATCATCTCCGTAGGCTATTGTTTAAAAAAAAAATTTTTTTATTGACCACCCTTGTGGTCTAGTGGGTTAAACCAGGCTAAGTCCACATACATCCCAAGGTCCTGGGTTCAAGACCGGGAGCTGGGGAGACAATCAGTGATGAACAACGAATAAAGTAAACAAAGTGCCTCTACATCTCTTCCTACCTGCCTGCCCACGTGCCTTCATTCTGCCTGTATCTTTACTTTAAAAAAAGAAAGTTATTGAGGCGATGTGCTGGCTCACTATTCATCAGCAGATGATGGCACACTCCATGCTGACCACCAGATTACCCGAAATCCTCCACCTCCGCCCATTGGACCCACCACCACTTGCTTCTCCACCCCACGCCCTTTGCCTGCTGGTGACCTCAGTTCTATGGTCAGTGTCTAAAGCTGGTTTCTGTTTAGTCTGTTTCTTTGTTTATGTTCCACATATGAGTGAGATCATCTGGTATTTGTCTTTTCTTTCTGACGTATTTCACTTAGCATAATCCCTGCTAGATCCTTCCCTGTTTTTGAAAATAACAGTGTTTCGTCTTTTTCAGGCATGTGTTGTATTCCATTGCATACATATACCGTGTCTTCTTGATCCATTCATCTGATGGTGGGCACTTAGGTAGTTTCCAGTTCTTGGCTATTGTAAATAATGCTGCAGTGAACATTATCCTTCACCAGAATTTAAACTTGTTCTCCATTAAGATATATAAAAATCAGTCATGAAAAAATGTATTTATAAAAGACTGGTATTAAAGTAGTCTTTTCATCGATTCTTACATATTTTAATAAGGCTTAAAGCCCAATAGTGAAATCGCTAACTTTATACCTCCGTCAAGATTGTTTTGATCATGTTTTATCTTTTTCTTTCCTTACAGTTTGATTTTGAATAAAAGCCTGATGCAGCTTTGGTTGGTATTTCCTTTCAGCTATAGATCAGTTTGAGGAATCTGAATCATAACAGTTTGATTCTTTCAGTTAAGAATATGGTTCATCCTTCCAATTTTTATAGTCTTCCTTAATATTGAAAATAATAATAATAATAGTTTTTAGTATAGAATCTTATGTTCCTTTTTAAAATTTGTTCCTCGGCACTTGATTTTTGCAGTTCTCTTTATGGGATTGCTTTTAATATTTTCCAGTTGCTTATTACTATATAGAAATACTATGGATAGATACATATATTCATGTATACTTGCATCATACATACACACAAACACACATATATATAGGGAGAGAAAGAGACAGATGACACTGTCATTGAACTTACGAGTTCACTTTTCCTGGAGTTGGTGTTTCTTGTCGAATTCTAAAAGAAAAAAATTTTTCTTCATTTACGATCATGCCCATATCCTCATGTTCTCAGATAGTTTTTGCTTCTACTTACTGTATACATTTGACAGTATATTGCTGTAGATTGTGTTTTAAACCATCAAGCCTTTAAAAGAACTTCAAGCATATACCTATATAATAAACATGTGTTTGTTTGTTGTATGTGTGCATGCGTATTATCCAGGTGATAGGATTATGTTTAAAGGTATCCTCTATTCATCGCTGTGCTCTATTTCTTTTTCAAATCTGGCCTTTCATTTGCCTTCATTTTTCCCTCAGCTCAAAGAACTTCTTGTAGCATTTGATTTCTTGTTGATCGCTGGAGATAAAATCTCTCAGCTGTTGTCCTTCTGGATTTGTCTTTATTTGCCTTCATTTTGTGTGATTTTTCTCAATAATGTAGATTTCTAGTTTGACAGCATTTTTTAAATTTATTCCAACCACTTCATCATTTCTTCTCCCTTGTTATTTCTAATGAGCAGTCCGTCATCATTCTCATCCTTGTTCAGTATGTATCTTCTTCATTGGTTTCTTTTAAAAGATTGTCTCTTTGTCTCTGCTTTCCGACTGATCGACTGTGTGCATAGTGGATGTTCACCTGGAGCTCACGGAGGTTCTTGAATGTGTGGGTTGATGTTTTCCTTCCATCTGGGCCAATTGTGGACCCTCCTTTTTCCATGTATTTCTTCTCCCTTCTTCATATTGTCCAATTACACACGTTAGACTGATAATGTGCCATAGATCTGGTAGGTTCTGTTTCATTTTTCCATCTTTGTAAATGTTCACCTTGGACTATTTCTGTGTGATCTGTGTCCAGGTCATTAATCCTTTCTATCTTGTTGCAATCTGCTGATAACCCATCAAATGTGTTATTTCAGGTATCTAGTTTTTGTTTCCATCATTTCCAAGTGGTTTGTTTATAGTGGTCGTCTTTTACATGTTTGTTGATCATTAGACTATTGTATTAAAAACCTATTTAACTATCTTAATTTTTCCTTAGAGTAATTTGTTTTTGTTTTTCCTTATTTATTTACAAATTTCCCTATTATTATGAATTATAAGTTTCATATATATATGTGTGTGCATATATGTGTGTGTATATGTATGTGTATGTGTGTGTTATACTGCAGATACTTTCCCCTGCATTTATGCTTGCTTTTTCAATCTCATAAAACTTTTTCAAGGTGCACCACGGTGGCCTGGTGGATAAGACCATCAAACATAGTCCACATATATCCCAAGGACCCAGGTTTGAAACCCAGAGTCAATGGGAGTAACCGAGATGAACAACTAAATAAAATGAGGAAAGTGTTTCTTTCTCCTCTCTCTGCCTGCCTGCCTGCTGGCCTTCATGCCTGGCTACACTTTTCCTTTTAAAAAAAAAAAAAAAAAAGAACTTTTGATGAACACATTTGCTAGTCTGTTATGTTTAGGGCTTTGTGTCCTCTTAAAAAACTTTACTTTTGGTGTGCCCTAGTGGAGCATTGATTAAGTCATTCACCTTCGAAAGGGATAAGCCACATATTCCTGAGTTTGAGCTCCAGTTGGGAGTAACAACCACAGTAAACAGCTAAATAAATAAAATAAAATGCTTTCTTCTTTCTCTCGCTTCCCACCTGCCTACTCGCCTTCACTTCTGCCTGCACCTTCCTTTAAATAAAAACCCACAAACTTTACCTTAATCAGAGTCATAAAGATAATCTTTTACTTTTTAGAAATTTGTTATAGTTCTGCTTTTCAAAGGCAGGTTTTTCATCTGCCTGGCTTTGATTGCGGGCACCACACACATACTTCAGATATAGAGTTTGAGATTCCTTTTTTTTCCCACTGGAATATCTGATTAAAGCGGTACCATTGATGGGAAAAGTAATTTCTTTCCCTTTATTTAACATCTTCCACTTTGGTTTGCCTGTCTCTCCTGAGTTCAGTCAGATTTGGCTTCATACATTTTCTTGGTATGTAACCAGGTTCAGCTCAATTAAGATTTTTTTTTAATGTATATTCTAGCTAAATTGACCCTCTGTTCTTATGAAATGTTTTGTTTCTAAAACTTTCCTTTCTTAAAGCCACCATGTTTACTGTAATTAGAGAGATTCTCCAACTTTCTTTCTTTGGTATACTCATGGCGTCCCTTTTCCCGACCTCTTCTATGTGCTGTTATTTTTGAGGTGTGTCTTTTTAAAGAAAAATATCTGAACTTGAACCTTGAATTTTGGAATAAGTGTTAACACTGAGAGAGGGTCGCAAGGAAGTTGCTATCAATGAGATGCTCAACTGGAAGGGAAGTCACACACTGTATTTGTGCCATGCTTTCTCTTGTGGTGGTTAAGTTGCAAACCCAACACCTTTGACTCTGTAATGAGTTGACTGGGATTCCAGTTAAAAAATAACTGAAGGATGCACTGGGTACCAGAGTCGGTATAAATGGGAAAAGATCAGAGGTAGTAGCCAAAGGAAAGATCAAAGGAATGATTAGCATGGAGTTTGTATAGATCTCTTCACACAAATAAGACTTTCCATCATGTGATAAAGTTCTCAATGAACAGAGTTAACTGAGTTTGGTGAGTTCCAGAGAAACAGAGGTGATAAGGAAGGAATCTGGAACCCAGAGATGGTCTTGGGATTCCTCAAGACATGCATGGTGCCATATGGGCAGGTCGCTTACCCCACCCAGAGCTGGTACTAAGCCCGGGTGGGTACTAAGTTTCAGGAGCTTACATTTGTGAGCCTTTGATAGTTTTCCCTTTGCCCCTACTTACCCTGTAATTGAAGAGTAATGAGTATGATTCGATAAGAGTTACATTCTATTAAGATTTTTAGAGTTTCACGGAGCCCGTTCAAAATTTTACTGCTGCCCGCAGGTTCCTGCATTAGCCAGCAGCACAGTCTGTATGAAACTCATTTCACTGAAAGGGTTTTTTTTTTTTAATCTCATAGGTTTCCAGAATAAATAGGTAAAAGAATCTCTTCTCCACCCACATCAGTAAACAGCTTACTGATCAAAAACTAGGCATCATTTTTTTTCCCTCCTCTAAATCAGAAGAAAATCTTGCCATGTTTTCTTGCCAAGAAGTGAATCCTGCTTTGTTTATTGCACTTAAGTCATATCTTCTGCAAAATCTATAATAGTTCAAGGCAATCTGGACGATTTGTACTTATCACAACTTGGAAGAGAATTCTTAACAAGTCTGACTGACAGCAGAATTAAAAGCTTTGAAATTCCTTTGAGGTGTTAGCGATCTTAATGATCCCCATTTTGTTTTTTAATACTGTACACACATGAATAAAAGTGCTGTCTCCTGATTAAGTGACTCCGTGATTAAATGCATATTTCACTTTGTGCTTAATATGAGAGTGAGCACAAGACGGAGAGTTCAAATGAAAACGGAATGAGCCAAATGTATGGATGGCATATTTGTTTGTGTGGAATACGGAGAATACATTTTTACTGCTGTTTATAGGAAACATGTTTTTTGGCACAAGCTTCAGAAAGACTTCACAATGAATCCCATGGAATTAAGTTTAAAGTAAATTGTGGGTAGGTACCTAGGAATTTTTACAGGACTGTTAGCAGTTTGGTAGTTAAATGCCAAACAGGTCCTTGTATTTAAAGTTGTGCTTATGAAAGGAATATGCTAAAATCTGTGAGAGACAGAGAGAGAGAGAGAGAGAGAAAATTTCACCACCATTCACATGCAGATACTGAACTTGTAAAATACACAGTCTCCTTTTGTATCCTGAGGTTTTATATATTTTAATCAAGTTAACGTTTGCTTTCTGGGCTTAGTTGTTTGATGAAACTGTTTCTGCTACCACCCCTCCTTATTTAAACAATACCGCTTAAATCAATACATGTTAGTGTACTCTATTTTCCAGACTTTTTTCATAGTCAGCTCTGCTTTGAGCTAAGCAGGCTGTTCCCTAATTAGTTGGGAGTCAAAGACTGGCCACTTCTTGGGGAGATCAGATCTAACCACAAGAAACTCCACAGAAGAGAAAATAGACACAGAAGGGAAATATTTTAAACAGTTGTATACTCAGGTAATCACTTTTTAAAATATTAGTCTTATATGCATATGGAATGTAGTATCATGCAGAGATGAGAATAGCCTTGGGCTCAAAGTAATTATCTGAGTGAAAATTACTAAACTCTGAGTATCAGTTTCCTCCTTTAAGATTCGATTTGAGAAATGATATTAAATAACATGGATGAAATACGTTAAGAGATTGGACCCACGCAAGCCTCGTGAATTTTTACCTAGCATTGGCATTAGGACAATCAAACCTTTTTGATTGTCAGCTAGTAGATGTAGACAGTTGTGGGATTTTATCAGTAGTTTGAAGAAATGTGGCATAAACATTAGCAACGAAGCCATGACTTTCTTTTCAAATTGAGCGATTTTTTTAAACAAAACAATGGACATTCTTCACAAACAGAATTTTCCCTCTTTCCTTGACTACTTTTGTTTACCACATTAACAATTCCATTAGGTGCCAGTGTGGCTTGTCACAGGCAGCTGCTCACAGGCCAGCATCCTGTCTGAGGTTGAGGATGGCCTGTTGCATGTCCCTTTGTAGGTGATGGAGACAGGGTGCCCTTCTGGAGTCTTCCTGACATCCAAATCAGGGTGCCTGCCTCCCAAGATGACCACATAGGGGTGGACAGAGTTGAGCATTTACTTGCTTATGAAATCAAGCTTTCAATATCAAGATAGTGGTTCATGGTGGGACAAATATCAGATGTCAACTCGATGGTCTCTTTAAATTGATTTTGATTAACCCTGTATATACTTGGTTTTCCTGATTTAGAGATATACCGCCTTTTTCGATCGTGTCCCAGAAATGCTTGACAGATTTGGAGCTGGGACCCTTCACTAAGAAGCAGCAAGGCTTGAGACAGGAGTCAAAAAGGGAGCATCGCTCAAAATGTTGACTTGCCTCTGTCTCCCTTTGGTTATCAGTCTTTGGGGAGGTCTAGAGTTTGGGGGGGTGAGGAGAAATATGAAAGGACAAAAATTGGGGTAGATATGAGATTCATCGGCCATATTCTTTTTAAAGTGCATCTTCAAACAAACTAGACCTCAGATATGATCAAGTGACATTCACTTTGGTACATGTGACATCATTACCACATCTAGAAAAGCCAGCACCTTCTCCAGAAGGCCCTGCTTAGTACTAAGCTGTTGTAGTAGGTAGAATGAGTTCATCTCAGGGTCCAATGAAATGTTATTCCTAAGTGTTTGATACCATCAAAATCTATTAATTCAGTCATCCCATCGCCCCTGGCCCCTGGCATCCAGGGCCCTTGGAGGATAATAATAATGGTTAGTAGAGGATCCCTTTGTAAGCATGAACTGCTCAGCATTTTGTGATGTTATTTCATTTACTTCCCAGAACCAGCCTTTCATGTTGAATATCCCAGTTTTTACTACGCTTCGGAGGGGTGGGGCATCTCAGCCTCCCTGCTAATCCTTGTCTTGCACAGATGGTGCTCCCTGCCCTGGGTGACCTGGTGGGGTATGGGCTGGGCTGGTGCTAAGAACATGAGAAAGTGAAAGTGTGAACACGGACAAGCAATTTAGCCTTTGCAACCTGACTCCCTTCTAGACAAAATTTCCCTCAATGTTGGTGACTACCTCTAAAATGATTCAGGCCACCCCTCTGTCCATGAGCCTCTTCTGAGACCCCTCCTCCAAGTTCCCATTTATCCTGCCTGTGCCTCACAGCACTCTGTACTTTGTGCAAGTGGACTTCCATGTGGACTTGCGTCTGAGATGGCAGACTCCAGAGGCCTTGGTCCAGGTCCTATGACTCCGTCCGACACCACTTTTCACAGCAGTAGACCCTACGTGTTGATTTGCATTCACATCACCTGAAGCCCTATCATAGCATACATTCCCCAGTAAAGATGGACCATTAAGTCAGCAGAAGCCAGTGATTTGGGTTTCTAATCTACATGCTACCTTTTTATTTATTATTTATTTTACAGAAAGGTGCAGGCAGGAGTGAAGGCAAGGAGGCAGGCAGGCAGAAAGAGAGAGGAGGAAGAAGCATCTTTTATTTAGGTCTTCACACTGGTGTCTCCCTCTGGGCCCAGGACTTGAACCCAGGAGTAAGTGGTCTGTTCCCTCAGAGGCAATTGACCCAACCACAGGGGGCGCCAATGCTACCTTTTTAGACTAAAATTATTGCCCCAGATAAAATCACCTCAGGGATGAGGTACATAGACTGCTAATCACAGTGTCTTGTGTTCTGTAAACACATGAAAAGTGACCTTTGCTTTGTCATCATGGCTCGTTTATTGAACTAGGCATTAAAGATTCTTAAAGGAATTTCCTCAAGAAAGAAAGTTTCATGTATATCCAAGTGAAAAATAAAACTTACCCTTCCTCAGTTCTCTCAGACATAGCAAAGACTTGCTTCATTCTCTTTCTCTTTTCTTTACTGGGTGTGCTGAAAAACTCTGAAATTCCTTAAGTAAGGGTGTTTCGAGGAAAAATTCAAGTTACGCTCAAAGAAGTTCAAACGATCTTGAACAGTAAACCTTCAGCAGCGCACAGGATGGAAGCGTCAGCATCCTAACAGCTGGCTCTGACTGCTCCCTGCTCTGTGACTCAGATGTTGCAGTCACTTCCAGTGTCTTCTCTTCTCCTGTATCTCCACGTGTAACATGACATGGTACTTGCGAAGGCTGTTTTGAGGATTAAGTGAGTTATTACATTGAGGTACACAGTTAGCATTCAGTTAATGTGAACTGTGAAAGTGAAAACCAAGATGGAAATCCTATTTTCCAGCCTTATCACTTACAATTTTTTTCTCCTTTTGGCGGGCACTGACTGCATGTGTAATTAACCACATTTTTTAACCCTTTTCTGAGTGTCTGGAGATTTTGGGTTCCTCCTCTGTGATCCCTGCTTGCTAATTTCCCTTGTAATATTTACTGACTTGCAATAATTTACAACTCAAGTCCTACTTTCCTTAGTCAGTCTCAAGTCTCCTCATCTACTCAATAGATATATCATAGGACTACCAAGTGCATCAAAAGACTGACTAGAACATTTCTATCATAGTATATGATACGAAATAAGCATAAAATAAATATCTCAAGGAGAAATTCTAAGTGTCACTTCCTTGGATGGCAAAGCATTCCCAACCCTGGCAGCAAGTCCTGAAAAGACAGGAGTTTAATCCTAATGAAACAAACTGTTTCAGTCTGTGTTTGAAAAGCTAAGGAGGCCTGTGTGTCTGTTTTCTCTCTTCCAGACTTTTCTGCAAGTCATCGGTGTGGTTGGCGTGGCTGTGGCAGTCATCCCATGGATTGCTATCCCCCTGGTTCCGCTGGGCATCATTTTCATTATTCTTCGGCGATATTTCCTAGAGACATCAAGAGACGTCAAGCGCCTGGAATCTACCAGTGAGTATGGGGCCTGCAGGCTGGGGTGACCGTGCAAGCTGGCTTCCGTGGCTGCCATGATAAGGCAGACCCCTGAGATTCTGCAGACTCCTATCTTTCTTCCCAAACTCCTCACCAAGTTAACATTAGGTACTTGAGGGTTAGGCATCAGTGGCCCTTGGGACACGCGGAGCTGGTGACGTGCTAGGAGTGGCATCGCCATTCAACGGGAGGATGAGGGCGTGGGGTCTAGTCCTTCTCTGGTATCTGGGCACCTTGAAGGCAAGAGGGGACCATGTCTCTTGCTCATGACACACTTCCTAACACACAGATACCACAGATGCGTTTCTAAGAAAGACTATTGACTCATGTTGGAACTACTAGAAAATAAGGAACATAGGGCATTTTTCTTCTTCATGTACAAGAAATGACCAGGAAAGGAATGGGGTCAGTCACATACAGCAGAAGGGACACATCTGAAAAATGAGTGTGTGAAAACATTCACGTTCTCCAGAAAATGGTAAATAAGTTGTGGGTCCTTTGATGTTTTGAAAAGCTAAGCACTGCTCTTTTCAGTCTGGCTCATTGTCAGCAGTATTTGCCCCCTCATCCCACCCCTTCCCCACTGTTTCTATTCATGGACGCTAAAAATAATTTCTTTTGGAGGACTCAGCTCGACTTCGTGTGTGACTCAGTTCTTCGTTTGGGAAGAGTGGGGAAAGCTCTGTAGGTGATCAGAATGAAAGCATTCAGTGCTTACCTCATTACTAGTGAACAAACATTTCATTCTGCACACAGTCCTGAGGAGAGTAGAAAAGGCACAAAGAGTCAAAGAGTACTGATCAGTGTGAAAATCAGCCCCTAGGACGTCACGACAGCATGGTCATAGTTAACAGTACTGTGTTGCATATCAGAATGTAGCTAGGAGAAATAAATCTTAAAAGTTCTCATCACAAGAAAAGAACTTTTGTTACCAGGCATGCATGCTGATGGATGTTAATTAGACTTCTTAGGGCGATTATTTTGCAGTCTATACAAATCGCAAGCTGTTTTGTACAGCTGAAACTAATAATGTCAATTACACCCCAAATGAAAAGAAAAAAAGGTATGTCGCAATTGAAAGCCAAAAGGTAAAGAAAGAAGATAATTGTACCAGAAATCTCCATGCGTTTCTAGTTACTACAAATTAATACCAACTTCATTTTCTGGAAGCCAGGCAACGAGGAGAAACATGGAGTCCTGATCATTCTCTGAATCCACTAAGTGGGAAAAGGCCATCAAGATAAAGGGATTTTTTATTGTGTCACATGTGGGTTTTTTAATAGTACTGTTGTGAGGCATTTATCTTAGGTATTTGCATAAAGGATAGTCGGTGGCACTTTCAGTAAAACTCTAGAGAGGAGTATTCATCAAGAGAAGCAGCTATGGGGGTGAGGTCTGGTTCCATGAGATGTTTCAAGGAAAAGTAAGAATGTGGTCCAGATGCGGGTCGCGCGCTGCTAAGATGACTTGATGCCATGATAGGACACAGAGGAGGCTGAAAGAAGAATAGACAATGAGCTGCTGCGGTCATTGTGTAGGTGAGTCCTTGGACAGTTTATGACTGGAAGATGGTACTGCAGTAGAGTCGCTCTGCAGCCTTGCCACCAAGAAAAGGTCTGGGCAGGCAAAGAAGGGTTGGTCCAGTAGGAACACGTGACTTAGATTTTTGTGGGGCGTCCGGAACACTTTCCATCTGTACATTCCTGTGAGAAGAGGACCTTCTCCTGTGGCTGTTTTCACAGACTAGTATAAAATTTTCTTATTGTATGACTTGGTGACTCTGAGGACTTTGGCACAATCCCTGTGGAATATTTGGGTTTTCGACAATAAGTTAAATACAGATATTCCCTCTGCCACATTCCTTATAACCAAATGTCAGAACTGTTTGCTGTCTTCTACCTGGGAGATGAGGCTTTGTCATAAGCAGTTCCAGTTTTCTCTAAACAATATTTGATAGTATTTCTTGAGGCCACCTCCAGAGACACCAGGAAACCCGGGAAGATGTCTGCTAGTATGGCTAGAAACCACAAACCTACCTCATCCTTGTGCTCTGATAGATTATGGAGATTTGTTTTCAGAGCAGCACACTGCTACGTCGCTTCTGGAAGCTTAGGCTGACAGTTAAGCCATCTTAATGACAAATCTGCAATTATAATGGTTTGCTGTTTTTTCAAAGGTCAACACAATGATGATTGATCATAGAGCATGCATAAAACCAGGGCGGCATTTGGTTACCTTTCTGTAGCCAACTTTAGTCATTTGGCAACGCCAGTATGAAGCCATATCCAAAAGGCCTCTGTGATCAACTAGTAATGTCTGCATGGGCATTGCTGGGAAGTCTTAGCACGCATGCCACGCGTTTCCAGACCAGAGCTCCTCAGTGTGCTGCCTTAAGAAGCTCTGATGCTAAGGCTCCTAGGAACTTAGTGCAAGATAAGGTTCTTATTAAGATGTACAATAATAGGAAAGGCTAATTTATATTAAGTAAGATTTGGGGGTTTACTAAACATGAACTACAAAGTCTTGAGAAAAATGCATTTTGTCCCATATGGGCATCTCTGACTCTTAATTTTTCATTCTCTGAGACACTGGGACTGTGATTAAAAATACAACCTTGACATTAAGTCCATGACATCAGCCTTAGAGAGGTTTTGGGGGATTCAACTCCAGTGGCAAGGGAAACAAACAAGTGGGGCTGCATCAGACTGAACAGCTTCTGCACAGTGAAAGAAACCATCCCCAAAACGAAGACATCCTACTGACTGGGAGAAGATGTTTGCACATCATACATTTGACAGGGGCTTAATATCCAAAGTATATAAAGAACTCATAAAACTCAACAACAAAAAAACCAACAGCCCAATCACAAAATGGGCAGGAGATCTGAATAGACATTTCTCCAAAGAAGACATACAGGTGGCCCGTATGCACGTAAATAGATCTTCTTCCTGACTTATTACAGGGAAATGCAAGTCAATAGGATGCCACCTTCCCCCTGTGAGATTGGCTGTTATCCAAAAGACTGGAAACAACAGGTGTTAGTGAGGTTATGGAGAAAAGGAGCTCTCTGACACTGTAGGTGGGAATACAAATTGGCCACCTTTATGGAAAGCAGTGTGGAGACTCCTCAAAAAATTGAGAATGGAAATTCTATGCAATCCCATCATCCCGCTTCTGGGTATTTACCCTAAAAACACAAAGACACCAGTGCTCATAGATATGTGTACCCTCCATTATTTATAATAGCCAAAAAACTGGAAACTACCTAAGTGTCCATTGACAGATGAATGGATAAAGAAGATGCGGTCTATACACACAATGGAATACTACACAGTCCTGAAAAAGATGAGTTCCTGCCATTTGTCACAGCATGGATGGAACTAGATGGGATTACACTAAGTGAAATAAGTCAGAAGGAGAAAGACAAATTCCAGGTGATCTCACTAATATGTGGAATATAAAGGAACAAATCAAAAGAACAGATTTAAAAAAAAAACCAACCCTGGGACACTGACAGTAGAACTGAGGTTACCAGTTGGGGGAGGGGTGGGAGCAAGTGGAAGTGGGTCCACTGGGTGGTGGTTTATTGGTTTATTATCATGTATTTGATGAATAGTGAACATCCAAATTTATATTATTTTTTAAATCAATTAAAACATTTTTAATATACTTTTAGATTCCTAAGAACAGAAGTGAGCCTGACACCCAGTTCTACAACTTATGTGGGTTAATTTACTTCACCTTGGGTGCTACTCCTAGTCCCTTAGTTCTGTCTTTCTTTCATGGCTATGCTAGGCCTACCCTCTGGCATTTTTGTGAGGATTATTTGCATTATTTGTAAAGTGCTTCTTGGCCATAATCACAGGCCCCAGAACCTTGCCCATGAGGGAACTGAGAACACAAGAATGTGGCCGGTCTCATGGTAATGATGACTAATGGTAACTTGCAGCAAGGCTGTCAACCCAGGGTTCCACATACAGCCTTCCCTCCCCTTCCAGGGAAGATATGAGTTTTGCCGGGTATGTCCCAGAGAGTCCCCATGGTCATGGAAATGACATATGTCCACCTTGGTACTTCCTTCCACTCTATACCAGCTAATCTTCTCCGACCCTCCTTGGTCCTAGGTGGGGTGGGAAAGAATCAGGCTGATTTTCATCAGGCCCTGATTCCTGTAGGACCTCATAACTCTGGTCAGTTAGGCCACATGGGCTGTGTTGCCTGGTGTCCAAGGACACCTGACAGCTAAAGTTAGTCCTGCTCTCCAGCCCTGTCTGCCCAAGAGATCCAACGTGACTCTGCTCTGATGAGGGAAGCAGGCGAGGTGGCCACGCTGAAAATGTCATCCAGGGTCTCTTCCTGGGTGTACAGCCATAGCTAATCCTTTCTCATGGTCGACCATGTGTGCAAACATCATGGCACTGACTCTGGAAATGAGTGTGGTTCTGGGCAGTTCTCTGTGCTGTGCGGAGCTGGACTCTGGATAAGGGGATGGGACCTGGAATTCTGAATGGTGTCTGTCAGCTCCCTCTTCCCACACTACCTTCTGAGGTGGTTTGGGATCCTGGGGAAGCGCATGGGGTCCTAGCCTTCTTGTGTCATGAGCTCCATCCCCTTATGTTCCCGTGATGTCAACCAAGCACGTGAAAGGAAGCCAAAATAAATGAAGGTTGAAAGTTACTCAGTTCAGTGAGAACCACGTGGATTCCGGACCAGACCATAAACACACAGCTAGGTGGGCAGAGTCACCCCATGCAGGGAAAATGTCCCATCATGCCCTGGTTCACAGAAGGGTTTTGTTCCTTAAAGGTGTATCACAGGCAAAGGTCCCTAACAGCTAATGTTCCCCTCAGGTAAGAAAGAGCTCCAGAGCTGTGAGTGCTCAGCAAAGCCCACAGCCCGGGGCTTCTCTGAACCTTATCGTCTTGCCTGAGGGAGCGCTGGGCCTTTGTTTGCTGCAGAGCCCCGGACACCAAGTGTCAGAGGGTTCTGTGTCCTTGTACCTGTTCCTAGCACCTTCCCGAAGTTCCCCCTATGCTGTGCCAGGCTCTGTTCATTCTGGGGGGCATGCTGACTATCAGCCTTGCAAAGTCAGTCACCTCAGCTGGAGATGATGCAGAGGTAGCTGATCATGATGCAGCACACTGACCCCCCTCACAGAGAATTTACAGATGCCCCTGACTCAGAAAGTAGGAACATTCAGGAAGACTAATGGGGAAGCATCAGAGAAGAATATGTGTGTGAGAGGGACCGTGAGGGAGGAGTTGGCAGAGAGAGAATTTGGTTATCCAAATCTAGTTGCCATTTGAATTTGGTCAAAGGTAGGCTCAAAGCAAAAACTTTCCCTCCAGGTTGTTAAAGTGAAGGGATTTGACCAGGAATTGGAGGGACTGGCAGGGAGGCCCCTCCCAGCCTGCTGCCCACCACGCACAGACCTGAGGCCACAGCGCACTGGGCTCTTGCCTCCCACCTCACTGAGCTCTGTCCTTTGTCCTTGTCTCCCCAGCTCGGAGCCCGGTGTTCTCCCACTTGTCATCTTCCCTCCAGGGACTCTGGGTCATCCGGGCCTACAGAGCTGAAGAGCGGTTCCAGGAGCTGTTCGACGCACACCAGGATCTTCACTCAGGTCCGCAGGTTTCAGAGGCTGCGCCTCCTCCTTCCACTTGACCGCCGTCTCTCATTTTCATGGAGCCTTCTGGCGACATCTCCTTCTCTGCCTCCCTTGGGGCCCATGTCCTGCCCCTTCACTCTTCCTCTCTGTCCACTCACCCTTCATCTTGACTTAGTCCCCTCTCAGAATTCCCTGTCCCACCACAGCTCCTACCCCTGGCCGGCGTGCATCGTCCCATCACCCTGCCCTGTGGAGTCTGTTCTTAGAGGGCAGGACTCCATAGTTTTTTTGGGTAATGGGTCCCAGAGTAAACATTTTAGGCCTCCTGTGTGTATTGTTTTTATTGTAGCTACTCAGCAGGCAAAAATAATTCATGTCAGCAAATGGCCATGGCCGTGTTCCAATGAATCTTTATTTCTAAAAACAAATAGTAGGTGGTTCTTGACCCGCCAGGCCCCAGTTGGCCGATTTTTGTTTCGGCACACACAGGGTGGCAGTAGTGATGGAGGCATTCCATCTCCTCGTGCTCAGATTCCCCACCCAACTTGATGTGCTATTCTTGGGAATGGTGAAGTTTCTTTCCATTTAGAAATTTCAGAATCTCCTCTTACTCTATAACATCTTGGCTCATGTTCCCTACCCCCGTGTTGTTTTGAAGATACAATGACACCTCGAGAAGTACTCACAGACTCTGTTAGGTGAGAGGGTCTCCCCTTACAGGCTCCTGAGGACTAACGCTGTGTGCAGGTCCCGTAGCAAACACAGAAGGTTTCAGAAACCGCTGTGAGAGGCCTCAGTGCATGGCCGGCACCGTTTTTCCACGTTCTTTATTGTAATCGTGCTTCCGAGGACGAGCGTTGGGTTGAAGTTACCGGTGCATCTTCCCGCCCGCCACTGCCCTGATGCCTGTGGGGACCACGCGTTGCCTTGCACCACAGCTTAGCTCTCAGGAGCCCCAGGTTCCTTGGGTGTGGCATTTGTGCTTGTCGGACTTGGTGTACAAGTCTTCTGTGACCCAGCCCAGCAGAGCACGCTGTCTCATTTGAAGTGGCTGACATGCTTTTTTTCTCCTTACCCACTGTGCTTCCAACGGTCCCCCATCCAGAGGCGTGGTTCTTGTTTTTGACGACGTCCCGCTGGTTCGCCGTGCGCCTGGACGCCATCTGTGCCATCTTTGTCATTGTTGTCGCCTTCGGGTCGCTCATTCTGGCAAAAAGTAAGTTCAGATGTGCATAACTGTCTCTGGCATGATTACCATTCAGAGCTGCTTTACTGTGACTAAATTCGGTTCTTGCCACCTTGTCTCATAGCAGACAGCGCTGGTTCTGATGGGCTGCAGTAAAGCGTTGACAGCGCTCAGGTGGGTGTGACTCAGCAGAGCTGACCCCTTTAGAAGGGCCCTTGGGGGCTCAGAGGGCACTGTTACCTTTCTTGAAGTGCGTTGAGGCTTGCAAAAGCGGAGCGAGCGAAGGCTCTGAATGTTGAGCCTTGTGTGGAAAGAACCACGTTTACTCTTAAGCATTGTGTCCAGCTTACAGCTTGAGGCTTTGGCTTCAGGACTACTCCTGTCTCCAGGGGATAGGCGCGCTGGGTTGAAAAGCTTCTCAGCAGAAAAGAACGCTGTCCTCACCGCCATTTTCAGTTGAACGTGAATTGGGGTACATGACACAGATTTGCCCTCCCTGACGATTCCGGAGTAACAGCACTTACCGGATTGAGCGATGGAGCGGTGAGGGTCGCATTTTAGATTTTCAGGTACCGACTCTTAGAACCCAGTGTCTTATTTTTAGTGGTTTCCAACTGTGCTTCTCTGGACGTTGTCAATGAAGTTATGCAATAGTACCTGAGACCGTGATGCTGACTCTGTAACTGTTTTCAGGCCTACGTTGATCCTAACGGATTGGGTAGCCTTTAGAATTTGTAGTGGATTTTTTTTCCCCATTGTGTCATGGTCTCCATCAACAGTAAACATATGACAACTACTATTATTTTAGGCAACGTATTTACAGATTATGAAAAGTCTTCTTGGTGAAGTGAGAGGAACTGGGCTCAAGCTTAATAATGGGACTGACTTGCCTTCTCTTCCTCATTCAGCCCTTGACGCTGGGCAGGTCGGTCTGGCCTTGTCCTACGCCCTCACGCTCATGGGGATGTTCCAGTGGTGTGTCCGGCAAAGCGCTGAAGTTGAGAATATGGTAATGTTCATCTAAACGTGCTTAGCTTTTTAAAAAGTCTCCTGGCCATTACATGGCACAAAAACCATTCTTATGTGAAGCATTACAATTGTTATTTTTATATTGTCGCTCGCAGAGATGTTTAGATCCTGCCTCCATCTGTTTAAAGTTAATGTAAAATAAAATATATACATCTTTTTCTCAGTCTCATGGATGCTATGTCAGCAGGTTTTATATTCCGCACAAGCTGTCCTCAAATGTAATAAATGTCTCTGTAGGAGGGAGGTTCTGAAATCCTGGGGAGGATATAAGCTAATTTTTTAGAGGCCTGTTTATTTTTGTTTCTCAATGGCTAATTCCTCCTTCCTCTTAGAAGAGTTCGGTATTTTGAGGTGCTTTGTTTCATTAATAGATATTTCTCCCCAACCCCCTGCATGTTTGTTTCTGCCATGATTTGAAAGCCTGAACTTACTGGTTTCTCTCCTTTCTGGTGGGGATGTGCCTGGCAAAGTGCTGGAGGTTTGGGAGGGCTTGGTCCCTAGCTCCATTATCTCTTTTGAATATTTGCACCTTCTCCTCAATGGAGAAACTGAATGACAAGGACATCTTGCCTGTGGCTCTTCTGATAGACATTCCCGGTGATAAACTGAGATTTGGTATCTGTAGTTCAACTCCTCTATCACAGACAGCCCTTTCGAAACAAAAGATCATTGATTGCTAACCACCGTATTCTTGTCATTGGCTAAAATCCTCTTGTTTTTATTCAGCTGTGAGAAGTGGAGAGCAGCATTCTTTCCTCTCATTCTTTTAGTTTTAGTAGAATGCTGAAAGAAGTAGCCAAAGGGGGAAGTGTTCCGAGATGAAGAACAAGGTCGTTAAGCCTCAGAGTCCTCATCAAACCACCACACTCTCCTCTCCTTTGAGCATGTTGAGACCTTCATCATCCTTGCCCAACTGCTCAGACAAGAAGAGCATTTCGTTCACCAAGTAGGCCGTCTTTTTCTCACCCACGTGATGTTCTGCGTCTTTCAGATGATTTCAGTAGAAAGGGTGATTGAATATACGAACCTGGAGAAAGAAGCGCCTTGGGAATACCAGAAGCGCCCCCCACCAGCCTGGCCCCACGAGGGAGTGATCGTCTTTGACAATGTCAACTTCACGTACAGTTTAGATGGGCCCCTGGTACTGAAGCATCTGACGGCACTCATCAGGTCAAGAGAAAAGGTTTGTTTAAGCCATTCTAGCTTTTTAACATTTTGGCTGAAGATTTAACCATTTCTCGTTTGCTAGTTGGCTTCCTCCTAAATGTGTCCAGTTTGGTGGGTGGGATCACAGGTGAGTCTTCCTCAGGAGCTGACCGTGATGTGTAGATACCAACATTTACTTTCCTCATGTTACCAGTGGACTCCTGGTGGCTGGTGGGTCCTGGGCCCGGGACTGGAACTTAACGTCTCCCAGGATATTGTATCCACAGCTGGGTATTCATGCCCAAGTCTTGAGGTCAGCCCTGGCTCCCTGACTCTACCCGCCACCCCGCCCCAGTTCCCATCAGTTCTTACTTTACGTTCTTCAAGTGCTCCTCTTTGATTCTGCAGCCCACCTTTGTTGCAGCCCTCATCCTCCATCTTGTGACCTTTTCAGGCGCTTGCCTGCCTCTCACCCCTGCTTTGCTGCTGATGGAACCTTCTCAAGGCCCCCAGGTCCTCTCTGTCCGGGCTGTATGGCCAGCTCCCTGCCACCAGAGAAGAGCCCAGAACTCTTGACCCAAGCAAGGCTCAGGAACAAGAGCCCCTCAGCTGGAGGCAGGGTCAAGCCCTGAGACTCACCCAGAGTTGATGCAGGGTACTGGGAAGACAGGGAAGAGACACAGGGAGACAGCAGAGAGGTTTGTGACCGGTCCCATCCCAGTGTCTCCGTGGTGTTCCTTTCCCCTTCGGCCTGGGACGCTGGGCCAGGGAGATTGGACCAGAATCAACGAGGTGATAGCAAGTCTTTACCTCCCTCTGAACACATGCACCCCTACATTCCGGAGTGGGGTGTAGATTCCCCCGCTACTTAGTGGCCTCCTGTTCTCCTTCCCTTCCACTGCTGTGAAGTCTCCTCGTTTTCAGAGTCAACTCTGATACCTCTGTGAGAAGATGCTTTGTGTCTCCGTAGCTCCCTCTTCAGTGAGCAGTGTCCACAGTGGACAGAAGGGGGAGCAGGCCGAGTCCACTGGCAGAAGAACAGGTGCAGCCTGTGGCCTGTACTGCAGCGCAGGAGTATTCAACTTAGAAGAGGAAGGGAGTTTAAGTAACGCGTGGACCCACCTTGAGGACATTAGGCTAAAAGAAGTAGGTCAGACCCCAGAAGATGCGCCGCGTGATACTATAGGACCCCAGTGATCTGAGCTTCGTAGACAGTGAGGAGCGGCTTGTCACTCGGGCTTGGGGCCGGGGAAGGAAAGTGGGGAGCTGGCGGATAGACACTGAATTTGGCAAGGCAGATGTTCCGGATGTTAGTTGGACGGCCATGGGAATACATTTCACACCTCTGAACTGGACTCCGAAAAAGTGGTCACGTTTCACCAAATTACAAACAGAAAGACGGCATCTACGGCATGCTTTGTCATGTCGGGTCTCTATCACACAGGCCACCCCGGGCTTCTCGAGGTCAGGTCGGGCGCCCCCTCTTGCTCAGTGGCTGAGGTCAGGCCGTGTAAACAAGGAGCCAAACACGCACACAGAAAGCACCTGCACCCGCCTGTTACCTGGATGCAGGTGTTAGGTAGAAGAGCGACTCCTTTCCACTCTGTCACAGCTCATTCAGTGGATTCTGACTGAAATCGAATGAACAGAGCCTGGTGACATAGAATAAAAAATGCCCACCTTAGTGCCCAGTGGTACCCAGCTAGCAGCTTTCTTGAGGCCTCACAGGTCGGGAAGGTCGTGTGAGGTCCTCTGTGCCGGACGACCATCACTGTGGCTTTGGTGACAGTCCGTCCCCAAGAGCAGCAGAAGGGGTGTTTGTGTGCTCAGACAGCGTGTCCACCCAGTCTCACTTCGTAAACGTAATTCTGTTTAGTTAAATCCGTCTTAAATTCCCGCCCCTCCCCATGCCATGAAATGCGAGTCTGAGAAAGTCATATAAGTATAGAGAGCGAGCTAGCAAACCAGTGAATTAGATCAAACAAAATAAGAGATTTAGTCAATGAAATCAAATCGGTGGTGACAAGAAGGCCAGGGGTGGCGGGGAGAGCAGGCAGGTTGGGGAGAGGGGAGGAGGACCCAGAATGGTGCTGGTGAAGACGGGTTAGGTGCCGATGTTGATTTGGGATGATGGAAACTCTGGACTGTTAGGATGCAGGATTCCTTCAGTAGAACAAAACAAAGAAAAACTGTCATACAAGTCAGAAACGCAAAGATGAGTGCCATACAATCTTAAAACTCCCGAAGCATCAGATAATCAAAGATTTCAAAAGTGTTTAAGAGCAAATTGAATGTGGACACTGAGTGATAGCAACTGTAATAACTTGACTTTGGATTCGAGTCTCGGCCTACTCACATCTCACCTTTTGCTCCATCCCTGTAAAGATGGCATCTAGGCGGTGTAGTCTGCAGGGATTCCTCCCTGCTGGTGTGTGTTTCCAGGTTCCGTCTCCTGCACACCTGTGTCTGCCCGTTCCTCCAGACGCCCCCACAGTGCTGCTTTCGATGGAGAGCGCCCATTGTCGGGGAAGCTGTGGGGATGTTCTAAGAGCTGAAAATGGGGCTTTTCCCCACCTCTTCTACTCCTTTCCTCTGCTACCCAGATCTCTGGAAATTATAGCAGGAGAATTTCATCAGCACTAAGCAGGTTTCTAAAACCCAGAAGAAAGAAAATAGCAAGTAAAAATAAAGAACTGAAAATGAGTTAAATGAGAAAATGAGCACCTAGGCTTCTGGTTTGATTCTAAGCACTGGCTGCATTTTTCATTTAGATGATTTTGTGGTTGATTTGATCATTTGAGAGAGTAGTGGGCCATTTTAAAGCATTTTCCAGCTCTAGAGGTAGATTGATTTTGGTGTGTTATTTTTTTTTTTTCTTGGGCAGAGCTATTACTTGGATAATACATGTTTACAGATATGTACTAGACCTTGCTATAATGTGCAAAAATATTCGTTTCCTGTCTTTTCTCCCCTTTTACATATGATTTCCGCTCCCTCCCAGAGTGTCCCACTTTCCCTGTCGACTGTCTAATTCCTTGCTGCTCCTGTTATGTCAGAGCCAGCAGGGCCTACGGTGCCTGGATCCTCAGTTAGATGCAGAGTCCCAGGCCTGCCCAGAATTGCATTTGAAGACGATCCCCTCTCCCACCTGTAAAGACCTCTCCCACAGGCAATTTCAATGATTGATAACCTGTGACTCCCCAAAACTCTCCTTTGATGGTTGACAGGGGCGCTCGTGAATTACCCCAAGTCCACCGGTGAACGACCATGAGGCTCAAGCAAGTTATGCACCTCGGCCCACCACCCTGTAGATTGATTTGCTTTCATATTCCGCAAATTGTGAGTTTAAATTTACATTCCAGTCAGTATGCGTGGTTCCAAGTCCATACCCAGAGACTACAGTAGAGCAGAAGCCCCTTCACTGCTGGGTGGGACCAGAGATTCATCTCGCTGCCCCAGCCGTGGGTCGGTCTGGCCTGCCTCCCATGCACTCCGCTGCCACTTGACCGTGGGCTCCTCCCAGCCCCAGCCCGGGGTGCCAGTTCTCCCTGTCGACAGTTACCCACCCAGCCTTGGTGCCTTATTTCAGAGACCTTCTGCTCCTCCTTCCACCACATTGTTAACTGGATCTACAGCCAGTTAAATGTCGGGCTTTGGGATGTTAGTGGTTAACCAGTTCCCTTCACCTCAACCACACCCCTTCCACCTTTTCTCTTCTCGCTGGACAAAGGAACCCAAGGCGCCAGGCTGTAGAAGTAGTAAGGAGGCATCAGCAGGATGGGCAAGAGGCAGGCAGACCTGGGTGTGAGTCCCCACCTGCCACTTGCTGCGTCTGAAATTTAATAAGCCTCCACCTTCCTTTTGCAAAATTAGAAGCACCAGGTCCTCGTCGCTAGGGTGGTCATATGACTTCAAGGAGATGAGACGAGTGAAGCACCTGCACAGAGGCCAGCAGAAAGCAAGTGCGTGGACTAAGGTAGCTGTGATTACAGAGTGTGTAATGGCTGCAACCGTGTACACTGCGTAAATTGTCACTGTCCCGTGAATGTGAGGGGTCAGCCACTTGCAATTGTCTTG
Source organism: Solenodon paradoxus (assembly GCA_004363575.1). Lineage (NCBI taxonomy): Eukaryota > Metazoa > Chordata > Mammalia > Eulipotyphla > Solenodontidae > Solenodon > Solenodon paradoxus. Next base: position 38,750 of record RJWH01001066.1, read on the forward strand.
ATGGTTATAGGATCCAGCTGTCTTCTGTGTCAAGTCTCTTTAAATTTCAAGAATAGGCTAATCAGTCTTTCAGAAATGTTTCCAGCCTGAGCAGTTAAGTACAACGCTGCACAAAACCACTTTATTTTTGCACAGGTGATACAAACAATACAAAATTGAGTCTAATATAGATCCTGCTGTCAACAAATGCTTTCCTGCAGAAACAAATAGGATAAAACTGACTACAATGTAAGAAAGAGGTCAAGTTTAAAAAATAGTTATATATATATATTTTGAAGTAACAATGGTTTATGAAAATGTATAGGTTTCAGATATACAGCATTATAAGTCAACATCTGTACATACTATGTTATATCTACTATCGAAAGTCCAGCTTCTGTCATTCACTATACAGTTGATCCCTGATTTATCCACATCCTTGCTGGTAACCACCATTTTTTCCTTATAGTCTGAGTTTGGATTTTTGTGTGTTTGAAAAAGAGAGGAAGGAAGGGAGTGGAGGAAGAAGCAATTTTTAAGGACAGAAGAGGAAGAGGAAGCACTTTCCTTTTTGGTTGTTTCCCTCTGATCCTTGGGTTTTACATGTTTTAGAGAGACAACAGGATGTGTCTCCTTAGCTACTTATTTTCTACATCTGAATGAAATCATATAGTGTCTTTCCTTGATTTATTTTACTTAGCATGCTACCCTCTCAGGACATGACGTTGCAGAAGGCAAGGTTTCATTTCTTTTACATGGCTGCGTAGTACTTCATTGTGTCCATGACCACATCTCTGTCCAGTCATTTGTGGATGTGCGCTCAGGAGCTCAACTCCTGGCTGTTACGAATAATACTGCACTGAACAAGGGAGGGTGTGTATATGTCCTCTAATCACTGTTTTTGTATTTTTTAATTAACTACCCAAAGAGGGAAAACAGGATTATATGGAATTCCTATTTTTAATTTCTTAAGGGATTGTTGTACTTTTTTTTGTCATGCCAGCACCAATAGTATATAAGGGTCCCCATCTCTCCACATCCTTGCCAGTACTTGTTGCTTCTTGTCTTTTTGCTAATAGTCATTCTTACAGGTTTGAGGTGATATTTCGTGGTTGCTGTGATTTGCACTTTCCTATTAGTAATGTGTTCATCTTTTCATATACTTGCTGATCATCTATATGTCTAGTCCAGAGAAGTGTCTAATCAGATCTTTTACTCTTTTTAAAAAGAGGGCTGTGGGATTTTTTTGTTCTTGGGTTGTTTTGAGTTCTTCATACATTTTGAATTGTCAGATGTATGAATTGCAAAAATCTTCTCATTCAGTAGGGTGTTGCTTTGTTTTTATCATTTCTTTTAAGGCAGAAGCCTTTTATTTGTCCCATTGGTTTATTTTTGCTTTTGTTTCCATTGCTGTTGGAGTCCTCAAAGACATTTCTAAGGCTGATGTCATCTGGATTTTCTTCTGTGTATTATTTGGATTCTGGTCTTCATTTTGAGATAGTATTTGTGTATGGTTTTGGGTAGTGGTCTGATTTCATTCCATTGCATGTGGTTGTTCAATTTTCTCAGCACCATCTCTTGAAAAGACTGTCCTCGCTCCACTATATACTTTGACTTCTTTGTCTTAGTTGTCCATGTGTGTTGAGTTTTAAATCTCTCCTTGAAGTTCTGTTATATTGACCTGTGTGTCTGTTGATTATAGTACTATGCAGTTTTGATTACTATACTTATAGTTTAGAGTCAAGGAGTTTGATACCTTCATTTTTTTGTTATTCTTTTTCTCAGAATTGTTTCTGCTTTTTAAGCTCTTTTTGTAGCTCCTTTCCATGAAGAATGCCATTTGAGATTTTGATAGGGATTGCATTGAAACCCTAGATTTTTTTAGGTAATAAAGCCATTATAGCAATGTTAATTCTTCCAGTCAGGAGCATGGATTAGCTCTCCATTTCTATCATCTATTTCTTTCAACACTGTTTTACCATTTCCAGTGTATAAGTGTTTCTCCACCATCATTCAATTTGTTCCCTGGTATTTCATTCTTCTTGATGTCATTGCAAATGGGATTGTTTTCCTGAGTTCTCTTTCTGCTCGTTCATTATTTGTATATAAAAACACTGCAGATTTTGTATATTAGTTTTGTAGCAGGTGACTACTATATTTATTTTTTCCTAATAGTTCTTTATTGGATGGAGTCTTTGGGATTTTCTATACATGTTATGTTATCTGCAAATACTAATTGTTTTACTTCTTCCTTTCCAAGTTGGATTCCTTTCATGTCCTTATCGTATTACTCTAACTTGGGGGTCATAATCTTTATAGAAGTTTAGAACAAGGCGATGTAGATGTAGTATTTTTCAGCAGTAGCACCCATGAGTGTATTGTTGGAACATTTCGGAAGAACTGAGCATTTGACACAGGCTTTGTGACTCGTGGTCAGGATTCAGCGGGTGGAAATGCACCTGAAACACCTTGTGGGTTGCAGGACTAGTACAGGCATAGGTGCCGCCATTCAGTGAATGAAGGATTACACTCCTGCAGAACATTCAGGGAAATTAACTACTAGGTATTGAACACATTTTCATGTGTAGTCCTCGCCACTTCCTGGACGCCAGGGAAGTGCGTGTCAAGCACAGAGTTGTCCTTCAGGAGTTTAATCTACCAGGTGAGTCCACATGGGCCATAGCAGGAAGATGGGGGAGGCACGAAGTCGTAGGTACTGTGTGCTCTACCTAATTGGGAAAGCGATCCCATCTTTTGGATCACTTTTAGAACACTTTTAGAACACTTTTAGAACAAAGTTCTAGCACCGTAGTTTACCAAGGTGCAGGGATATCGATGAGAATAGAATTGGGTATCCTATTTCTGGAGGTTTGGCAGTACATAGCCTGCTTTGAAAATGTTCATATCTATTCCTCAACCATTTCGCATCTAAGAATTTTTCTTCAGGAACTAATTAAGGTTAGTTTACAAAGATTTAGCTTCTAGGGTTATTTTTTAATAGAAAAATATTAGAGACAGCCTAAATATCCCCAATAGGGGGTTTGTTAAATAAATGATTACATAAACTGCAGTCTCAAGTAGTCATTAAAATATTTGATGAAATATTAGTGGAGAACAGATTGCAGTCATGTTTATATTAATCCCGTTTTGTTAAAAATATGTGCTTGTTTCCTTAGGAACACACACAGACACACAAGTTGAGAAGGAAAAGACATTACCTTGTTAAGAATGATTTTAGCTCCCTCTGTGGCTCAGGCGGCTAAAGTGTAGGCCGCAAAAGCCGTGGACCAAGGCTGAAAACTTGAGCCAGGGGTGGAAAAAAGAGAAAGATTTTAACAGAGTGCTTAGGTATGGCTAGTAGTTTTCTTTCAAGTTCATTGATGATGATTAAGAATCGGTTTTATCCTGGTTTCTAAGGAATCGTGCACCTTTGCACTCAGATGACGATGGTGGGCTTCAAAGCAAGGGACAGAATAGTCTTCAGGACTTAGCGCTGCGTTGGAGTCGGGGAAGGCTGGGGTGAGCAGGAGGTGTTGAGACCAGAAACCTGGGAAAGAAGCTATGAGGTGAAAATGGAGGAATCAGGGCATGGCTGTTCTGTGAGTCATTGGGTAGTATACATGTAGATTTTTAAATTTTTTTTATTTTTACACATTAAATAAACTCACATGTAAAGGCTCTCCATTCCTCATATATATGTCCACACACCCTGCCCACCACCAAATCGCCAAGTGTTCTTCACCATTGTCCGGTGGACTCTGCCACCATTCCTCCCGCCCCTCCCTGCCCCACTTCTTGTCTTGATGCTCCCTCCCCTCCCCTCCCCTCCCCTCTCCTCCCCTCCCCTCTCCTCTCCTCTCCTCTGGAAGCAGGCAGGAACACAGACAAATAGGTATGCAGGAAGGAAGAAGCCATTATTTATGTAGCTGTTTATGTTGGTTGTGCCTCCACCTCAACCCTGGTCCTTGGATTTTGTGTTCACATCATCTGGAACCATGGACTGAACCCCTGAGCCACCAGGGCATGCCTGAGCTGACATTTTCTGTTTCTTTGCTGCAGTAAATATATACACAACATACATTTTTATCATTTTTCCAGGATTATTAAGAAGTAATTGACACATATCACTGATATGTTAGCATTTCCTTATATATGTTATTATAGTCAAGTATATGTAACATAAATGTTACCATTTTGACCATTTTTCTCAGTTCTGAGGACTAATTATCAGACCTCACTCTGTAAATTTAAAGGGCTTTTTTTTATTATCCTCACTTGAGTTTGGAGTGCACAGTCCTGTCTGTGGTCCTGGGCAGCCCTGAGTGTCCCCTACATTTTCTTTGCCATTTACCAAAAGTCTGCAGATGTTCCAGTTTGCACAGATGAGTCTTAGGCATCAGTAGAACTGAGAGCTGGGAAACGTTCACGCATTCAAGACACAGTTCCTGCTGTCTCTTGATTTCCATGTGAGAATACCCAGAAACACATCATAGTACCCCTGAGCCAGGTCTGTGTACTTGGGCCCCCCGGTATGGGAAAAAATGGCCTAGCTATGAAACATAAATTGAGACTTCCCTTAGGTGCAAAATGACAACAAAGATAAAAATTTGCTAAAGTCATTCTGTCATTTAATCTCTGTAAAGATAAGTTCTTTTTTGAAATGCCATTATTGGTTTTAAGATTAAGCTTTCCAATGCTGGGAGTATTCATATGAGCTAATGTGTAAAGTCCCCAGCATACAATCAGTGCTCAGAAAGATTGCATTCTCTGTTTAAAGCCATGTGTTGTGTGTTTGTTTGCTGTTTGCCAAATTAATTTACGAGTGAAAGAAAGCATGTCATCTATTCTCTCTGATTCTAGATTCCTAAATAGAGATGATGCTCTCTCAGGACGTTCCCACCAGGGAATTTGCAGCTGGGCAAACTCATTGATAAAAAAACAAGGGCCAGTTTCTGCAAACAGATTTAAATGCACTCCACTAAAAGCCAGTTTTTACAACACAGCTTCATTCCTGACCAGCATTTACCTGTATTATATAGATTCTTTGATCTTATTGTCTGTGCACTTAATTTCTTTCTGCTTTGCTTTAATAACTAGAATGGTACTTGACACGTATCTTTCCCAAGGGGCAATGTTCAGTATTAATTGGTTTGTAAAATGCCTTTTGAACTGCTCAGATGAAAGGCTCCCTATAAATAGCAACTGTTATTTGTGTGTTGGTGTTGATCTCATTATTTGTGTTTTGGGCTACTGACGTCTGTCTTCGAAGTCACTGAGTCCTGCTTTTAAAAAATGTAAGATGTTTCCTTTCATAATCAGATAGTTAATATCTGGAAGTGATTTTGTTTCCCTACCAAAGAAGGATCCCTCTTAAGTGAGTAAACTCTGGAAAAATGCATGCTTGTTTTCTTATAGATATGTATGTATGACTTGTTGATGTCTCTATAAAATTATCTGAGGAATTTTCAAGATTTAATATATGCAGACACTCTGTATAAAACTAATTTCAAAGCTGACTTTTTACTGACCACTTAGAAGACTTCTGGCTTTTCATGGCCTGTTGATTGAGTCTCATTTTTAAATTCTTTATACGAACGGATATCATTAGGGACACCTTGCTCCCTGCTCCAGGATGTGTCAGTGTCTGACATTTGGGGTTGGCACAGCTTAAGGGGTGCTGCTGGCTTCCGGTGGGTGACTCCATGGAACCTTCTGAATACCCTACCATGCAGAGGACAGCCCCCTGCTCCACCCCCAGGGAACTGTCTGGCCCCAGTGTCACCAATCCCAAAGTCAAGACTTTTAGGTGGGTGACCACACATCTTAATAGACCAGGGTCACTCCTAGTTTAGCACCGTTGAACTCCTCACCCAGCTGGAAGCCCCCCTACTGCCCCAAGCCTGGTGACATTCCCATTTCATTCCTCCGGTTCAACTCTAAAAATCATGCAAAGTCTCCTTTTAGACCAGATTCAATGTAAGACTTCCCTCAGCAGTCAAGGTTTCTCAGTGTGTTGACTGTTGCTAACTCTTACTCCTTCCTGCATCTCTCTCTAGGTTGGCATTGTGGGACGAACAGGAGCTGGAAAAAGTTCCCTCATCTCAGCCCTTTTTAGATTGTCAGAACCCGAAGGTAAAATTTGGATTGATAAGATCTTGACAACTGAAATTGGACTTCACGATTTAAGGAAGAATATGTCAATCATACCTCAGGTATGCAAGTCAGAGCACTCTCACGTGTTCTTAATAAGGGAACCCGTGGTAGTCGCTTTGAATCTTATTGCTGGTTTTGTTTTTTTTCCAATGGAAAATTGACTCTTTCCTCCCCAGTAACATCTTTAATAGCAGGTATTTTCGGCAGATACCAGGTTTTGTGTGTGTGTGTGTGTGTGTGTGTGTGTGTGTGTGTGTGTGTGAGAGAGAGAGAGAGACATTTAATAACCGAGAGAGAGAGAGGAGAGAGAGAGAGAGAGAGAGAGAGAGAGAGAGAGAGAGAGAGAGAAAGAGAGAGAGGAGAGAGAGAAAGAAAGAGGGAGAGAGGAGAGAGAGAGAGAGAGAGACATTTAATAACCCAAATAGAGTTCTGGATTCCAAATTCTCCAGTTGCCATAATTTTTCCACTGATAACCACATAATTCTAATAACCAAATGACAAGTGAATCATTTAGCACCATAGACGACATTGAAGCAAGGGTTTTAAGGATTTTCATGATGGAACTGTGCTGTAAGAATTAAAGCTACCTTTCCTGAGGGGATTATCTTCACAGAAGGCTTTCTCTGAAACAGTCTGAGAATTGCATAGTAGATAGATGCCCTGGGGAGATGCCAACCGCGCCACTAGTCCATGATTTTAACTCGGATGGCAGTAGGGAATGGAAAGGAACCCAGGACAGGGGATTCCAGCGAGCAGTATCAACTCTCGACTAGGACGAGGACTCCGGTGTGTGTGGTGCCTCATGCAGACTCACCTGTGGTTGCTGTGATGGGGGGTCAGTTGACCATCGCCTCCTGGGTTCTGATTCTGTTGTCTTTTATTCTGCTTCTCAATAGAAATATGATTTAAGGAATGTTCTAGAGATTGGATTTTGTGCATCATAGAAGCTTCTGTCACGTCATTTCTAGAGCATGTTTATTGAGCAATTGCTATTCTCCAGGTGTATAGCCGTGGGCATGATCGGCCCATTACCCACCATCTTAGGGCCTGTAGCCTTGGGGCTTCTTGGTTTCCATTTTCTTCCTTCTGCTTTGACACACATTGTCAACTGCAGACTTGCTGATTTTGGTTTTGTTTTTTTACACCCTGCAATCCTCTAGCCATCAAGAGAGACTGAAAAACACATACCACACACACTCACTCTTGAGACGAGTTTGATATAGGAGATAGAACAAATAGAGGCAACTGTGCTTCCTGGCATGTAGCTGTGAAGCACTCTTTCAGGCCTGTTTATTAGGAGGCGTAAGAACGTGGCTCGCAAAGGGCAGGAGCATGGGGGTGTGGACCTTATGACTAAGGACAGCGATGGCTACTTTCCACTGACTTCTCTAGTAACTAGAATTCCTCTAAGTAAGTTTAAAATCAGGATACCCCTTTCAGCACCACCACAGGGTGCCATCAGACCCATTAGGATGGCTCCTATCCCAAAAGAAAAAGAGAAAAACCAGTGGAATGTGGATGTACTTGGAGAAATTGGAATCCTTGTGCATGGCAGGTGGAGAGAGCCACTATGGAAACCAGGGTGGAGGTTCCTCAGAAAGTTAAAAATAGGCTGATCTAGTGATCCATCAATTCGACCTCTGGCTGCAAACCCAAGAGAATGAAAGAAGGACATTGAAGTGCTACCTCTATATGCATGTTCACAGCCGCGTTATTCACAAGAGCTGAATCGTTGGAAGCGACCCCAGTGTCCATTGACAGATGAATGGAAAAACAAAACATGGTCTGTACATGCAATGAAATGTTACGCAGTCTTAAAGAGGCTGACACAATCCACAACGTGGAAGAACCTTGAGGATGTTATGCTAAGTGAAATAAGTCATAGAATTACAAACACATAATGATTCCGTTTACATGAGGTATTTAGTTCAGTTCCTGGAGACAAAGAAGAAGCGTGATCACCAGGGACTAGAAGATTGTTGTTTAACAAAGTTTCAGTGTTGCAAGATGGAAGGAGTTCTGTAGTTGGGCGGTGGAGATGATGGTACAACAAGATGAATGTATTCATCTCCAGTAAATTGTACACTTCAGCCTTTTAAGGTGGTAGGTTCATTTTACGTACATTTCAGCCACCATTACAAAAAATATTTTGTCAGCCATCTCTTTCAGGAAATATAGGACGGCATTTTCAGCCTATACCATTAACGTATTTAAAGATTTCTTCTTTTATGACTCAGTGATTACAGTAGAAAATCTGAATTTAAATTCCCAAGTTTGTTACTTTGGTTTTGGTTGTCCCCGTCTCTGAAATGGGCCAGAGGAGATTAGTTAGCAGAAGTAATGGGAGTGTCTGCAAAGTTCTTTCATATCCTTGGATGAAAGGATCTAGAAACGTGTCCTACGTTAATTTTAATGCTTCTTAATAAGAAATGGTTGTATGCCTGTGTACATAAAAGAACTCTATAAATAAAGAAATAACGTTAGATGATTCTTGGCTCTGCCAGTAATGTTTTGGAAGCACATCTGAGCAAAGCCTAAGTATACCTTCACATCACCAGGTTTTGGTTCAGTTCCATAAGTTTCCACCCTAGTTTTGAGCATGTTCTATGTACCTACTCCAGAGAGCGTGCTTACAAAACAGTGCTTAGCTTTGTATCCATGTAGATAATGATCACCAACCATTGTAAACACAGAACCTTTATTTTTTCACTCCATCTATATACCTTTGTCTCCCAGCACAGTGTTGTTTGATTACAGAGTCTGGAGAGACCAAGCAATGCGTAAAGGGTCCAAGCGAATCATTCAGGTTCCCCCCCACCCCGCCCCCGGGAGACAGTCTTTAATATCATAGCCTCACCTTTTGATTCCAGCCCATCTCATGCGAGTGTGTGACCTCGATGAGGTCACTCGGCTTGCAAGCCCCAGTTTCCTCCTCCCGAAGCCAGCTCTAGTAGTTAGTGATTTGTTGCAAAGGTTTAACTGGATAAGGAAAGGGTTTGTGGCCCGATGTGTGGTTCTTAGGAATGCTTAATAAATACCAGCTATGATTATTAAGGATGTGGGGCCCTGGCCTTGGAGTCTTTATTGGTACTTAAGTGAAAATAGTAAACATACCGGGAAAGTACGCTTTCGTTTCGATCTATGTTTTTGTGGTCCTGGGTAATTTTCTTTCACATTTAATGCTCATCAACAGAAACAAACTGTTGCTATAACTCTAAAGAGCGAAGCAAAAAAGGGTGGAGATGTCCTCTGCACCATGAAAGCTCTAGGGAAATGCCTGATAGAGAATTCTATCCCATGTCCGTCTCTCAAGGAACAAGAGGCAAGAAGACAGCACTTCTGTCACATTTTTGTGCCCCTTCCCTTAATGTTTGTCCCACCACTGCTCTGTGCCACACTAAGACTTTACATTCCCAGCCATTTCCTCCCTCTCCTGAGATCAGAGCTGTGTCTCATATCTCTGCTGCTTGCTGCAGTCTCTGGCAGGTGACACAAATGTTAATTCCTCATGTGGGTGGCATCCATAATATGTGTTTTTTTCTCTCTCCCAACCCCCTATTGAGTCTTTACACCAGTGCTCTGGTTACCTGGTTAGCTGACAGACTGAACAACTGAGGCACAGTAAGTTCAACAACTTCACAAGTAGTTGGTGACCCAAGAGTCAGGTTTAATTTAGGAAGACTCCCAGCCCCTGAGCCTGCGTGGCAGCTCTGTGGGAGCTGCTGGGGACCCAAACTCGCTGTGTGGGCTGTGGCCAACGGTTCGCACTGCTGTGTGTCATGGTTCCATGCACATGCACACGCACACTCACCAACAGAAATTTGGCAAAACGGCATTGTTCTGTGCTTTGACATTTCCTGTCTGTCCATTCTCAACGAGTTAGTATAAAAGGTAAAATGACCTGCATGGGGCCATTGACTTCATGACCGATGGGGGTGCACCCGCAGTTTGAAGCGGTCACCGCCACGGCCCTTGCTTTCTGACTGGGCTCCTGGTACCTGCTAGGAGCCTCTCCGTGGCCCTGCCAGGGGACCCCCACCTTCTCCAGTGGGGAAACTTGGGCTTGGTGAGATGAATGACTTACCCTGAGTCAAACAGCTAAAAAGCAACTGGAGTTGGAACTCACAGCCGTCACCTTCAAATAAATGTTCGAACTGAATGATGTGTTCTCATCAGGTATTTGCCCCACTTTCCCCTGGTGCTCCAAAGGATTCCCCAACAAATGTCACAGAAAAGAGAGCGCAGAGCCGAAGAAGGCTGTTTCTCCTGGGGCCCTGTCCCCAACTTTAGACAGTTTGGTGGTTTGGCAAGATGAAATTGTTAGGTTTCCCCAAAGATTTGGGAGATTTGGGGTTTGGCTTGGGAGCATGGAAAGGAGTGACCCAGAGAAACACTTTGAATAGCCAAGTGTTTATTTGGGAACTTCCGAAGCGGGCGGGCTCAGTAAAGGACTAAGTCCTCACTGCGGGGAAGGGCTCTTGGCTACTTTATAGGGGATGGAGACGGGACAGACTTTCGGATCCAAGGCCGGCACTGATGCCACTCACTCAGTCTGGAGGCTGAGAATCTATTTAGAAATTCAGTAAGATGTTAATATGGACTTTAGTCAAAAACAGTGAGGATCCTTATCAGAAGAGATGGAGAAAAGTGACCAGGACCTGCCTCCGCAGCCACCAGGAAACAGAGATAAAAAGTCAATGGAGATTCCTCCCAAATCCCACACACACAAATTGGCGTCACCCGTGCCTTTTTTTTTTATCGGGACGGGGGGCTTGTCCTATCAGAAATGCAGGAAAACCTTTTTGGGGGGCCCTTGTCCTATCAGAAATGATGTGTGACTTTTAGGAAAACTCAATTCACACTCACTCTAGAAGAGAATCAGTTTAGAAATGGGTTATCTGCTTTCGGGAGCCGGCTAGATGCTCAGACTCGTACCTCGTCAGAGCCAGTCTCCCCTCTGCTGTCTCCTTGGCTGCAGGTGTGGAAGATCAGGGCACATGGTCCGGGCACCTTCCTCTTTGCTCCGAGAACCGGAGGACCCAGTGTTTCCTGTCTCTCAACACCCGAGTCTGGGAACCAGATGCCTTTAACGCAGACTCTGCAAAGGGGACCCAGTGCTGTTGACCAGGCCACATTTTCTTCCCCAGCACCCTGGCACCCTGGTTGTGGGGCCACGGTGGGGGCAGCCACCTCACAGCAGGGCTGATGACACGACCAGCCAGGGACCAATCCTGGAGGGACTTTCTTAAGAAGGTCAATTTGTGCTCCCACCTGAGGAATGCACACAGAATTCCCTTCCTGCAGGATCCCGGAATGTCTGCCTCCGAGTGCTCATGACCACAGATAAATGTGCCCACCCCATCTCCCCCCACAAAAAAAAAAAAAAAGCACACTAAGGTGAAAAGTTGTTGTGGCCTATCTGCAAGGATCTGGAAAAATGGATTTCAAACCTCCTATGGATGGAGTCTCTACATCTTGAGCCCTTCTGTCTTGGCACCATGAAAATGTTTTCAATGAAAAAAAAATTCCATCCGAATTCAGTGCTTATGATAACACCCCTAGGGTTGGCTCGGATCAGCAGCTATCACCACGATTAAGTGAGTGTGGGGTTTTTTGCATTGACTAGATTTGTTTGTTTGTTTGTTTTAAATCAAAGCAAAAATCTCCCGGTGTTATTTTTTCAGCAGTCCACTGTATTTCTCTTCCCTCAGTTCTCTTCAGTAGGTTGAAAAGGTTAACCTGAGCTGTCTTTTTTATTACCTGGTTTTCTTTCTTTCTTTCTTTCTTTTTTTCTTGTTGAAAACAAAACTCAAAGAGAAAAGGGGTGGGTATGTTACTAGTAAAGAAATACAACTGGCTCCCAGCCTAATGCAGTCTCTCCTTTGTCTCTGACACTGAAGTCTTCATTAAGTGAGCTCCTGACCTTTTTGTTTGGAAAGAGGACTTTACACGACTTAAATTCTTTTTCCTTTGTGGGAGAACAATGTTCTTTTCTTCTGAATATGGATGATGATCGGTTCATTCAGAGGCTACGGGATTAAAAAAGAGAGAGAGAGGAGAGAGAACCAAACCGAGATTTAAATGACTTCAGGTGACTCCCTCCTTGAAACTGGGAAAATGCTGCCCTTCATGAAAGTTCTCAGAGGAGAAAGGAAAAAGCACTTAGTCTAGCAGTAGTATTTATTTTAGAAGAGTTTCCTGGTTTGGGACAGCATGACCAGGGTGAAGAAAAGTGTTTTTCTTTATCTGGCTAGTTTGTAACCATTTGTACCGTTTTTTTGTTTTGTTTTTTTTTGTCTCAGTTTGGGTCTGAAGGTTAGCGGGTAGGATTTCTTTTCCAGATAATGAGAAGCTTGTCTTCCAGTAACACACAAAAGGTCTAGTAAGAATTCGGTTTGCAGTCTTGGAGTTGTGTTGAGGGATTATCAATTTACTACACTCACTGCTTTGATTCAGAGTGGCCATTTTTGGGTCACACGCCTAATACGAACTTGTGTTTTGTTAGTCACAAAGGAATAAACTTACTATTGAATGTGCCACAAAGGATTTAAAAGAAAGAGGGATACACTTTTAAACCATGATGAAAAAAGCGTTGAAACGGATGCTCCAGTTAATATATTATATGGAACAAGAGCATTTGTTTCCCTAGCTTAGAAAATGAGGTTTAATTGGGTACCTTCAGAAAAAATAGACTCCAACTAATAAATTGAGCCTGCATTTACAGGAAGATTGTATGTGCCACCAGAAATCTCAACACTGAAATAATCTGCTTGCAGACATTTTTACAACATTTTTTTTCTGTAAGAATTTTGTATAACCTTCATTGCTTGAGGTGGGTGCTTCAGATAGTAATATCAGAAATGATCATTAATTGGAACCCCTATTCTTCTCTGGTAGGATGTGTCTCCTGCAAGCACATTTATTTACCTTTTGAAGATAACAGAATGATTTCTTGTTTAGCAAGTGGATGAAAATAAAATTAGTAGGAACTCAAATGAGCAAGGTATCTAAAACACGTGGGCATATCAAAACAGACTTGAACAAATTGCCTTGCTAGTTTTAAAGGAAAATAGAGCTTGCATCAGTCAAAATGTTGTAATCATTCTTGGCATCCAACACGTTTTGAAATTTTACTCACTTTGAAATTTATATTGGGCATGTCGTAAGAAAGAGAAACGCTAAAATATTTACTATTTTCTTCCCCATAATACTGCTAAATAAACATGAGTAATTACCTAAGATAGCCTTTTAGATGGAAAGTATAGATTAATTGGGGCATCCTTCACGCAGTGAGGAAGGCTTAGTTTTGTCTTAATTTTATTTGTGGCCATCTGCAGCTCAAACTGGTCAGGGTTCAGAAAACAGCAGGTCTTTCTGCAAAGAATCCTCTCTACTTTGGAGAGCTGTCAATTTCAGGAAGTTTCCTAAAGAGAAGAAATGCAGGAGGTGATGAGAGACCCCGATTATGAAATAGGTGACTGAATGTGCAATGTGTCTCCCTGCATCTAGTCTCTGAAACCATGCCAAAGCCTGTGACCCGATGATGCTGATGCTTGGGCATGGAAGGTGCATCTTTTAAAAGCAAAACATTTTAAGTAGCTTAGTTCAGGTAATGCTTTTCTAAAGTGTATTCCAAACACTGAATGAACACTTTATCACAGCCTAGACCCTCTTACCAGGTCTGTGAGTGGAGCCGGAAGGAAAACCCTGTTTGGGTCACATCAGCCATGATGGACAAAGAAGCTTTCCTGTCTGTATAAACAAAGTCCACCCTCACTTCCCAGTGAGCTCACAGCAGATTCCCTCCCTCTCTTCTTTCAGCTCCTTTCTGTCCTTAAACACCAATCTTTGTGAGAGCTTCTCAGTTTGGGCCACAGAGTAAATAAAATAATGCCCTTAGTTCAGAATCTTGGGTGAGGTGGGCAGGGCCCTGCGCCCCTGCCCTTTTGTAAACCCTTAGAAACAGCCCAGGGGAGACATGTCACCTGGCTTGTTGGAATCTTAGGGTTGCTCATTCAAAGAGTAAAATGTGTGTGTTGGTTTGGGGATTTGTATTTATTTTTTTATTTTTTATTTTTTAAGCTCTAACCATCAATTCTCCTGACAATGAATTCTTGCTTTCACTTAGTTATTGTGATCTTTGATCTTCAATTCGATTATTTAAAGGAAGGTCTTAAACTGAAATCTCAGAATTTACTCCATTCTATTCAATAAGTCATTTTCATTGCTCTTGGGGCACAGTGACCAATGAATAACATGCCCTTTTTTAATATCCTAAAAATTGGGATTTTCTTAGGAATGCCTCCATTTTAGTGCATTTTGTGGGACATCATCTCTCTTCTGCATTCATTTCTTCTGACCAACCCTAAGCTGAGACAACAAAGAAAGTCATATAGTCATATGAGGGGCTCTCTGAATGTCCTTATTGGTGGCTTCTAGACAAAGAAAATTCCACCTCTTCAGATTTTCTTCTAGGCTTTCGAGAATTGGGGCAGTCCAGCCCTGAGCAGGAAAGGTCTGGGACTGGTGATTCCGTGAGGACCCCTCGACTCAGCGAGTACCCTGGTGGAGCAGTGATCTGATCAACTGCCTCCTGCTAAAGCACAGTCTGTCTACATCCAAGGACCTGGGTTCACGTACCAGGCCAGGGAGAACAACCAAGATATACAACTAAATAAAAATAGAGTGCTGCTTCCTCCTCTCCTCCTGCCTGTCTGCTCACCTTCATTCCTGCCTGTACCTTTCCATTAAAAAGAAGAAGAAGGAGAAGAAGACTTTAGTGTTCTACTGCCTTCATTGAAAGTAGCCAGCTGGGTGCTTTGCTGCTACTGCCCACCATCATTCTTGTGGCCTGGGTTACTAGAACCTTCCAGAAGAAAACATAAACTTTAGCTTCTGACAAGCGTCTCTCTTGAAATCCAGATGGAGGTATATATTTCAAGAGTCAGTGAATTAGCTTCTGAAGCAGTTGCGTAGAAGAGCTATTTAAATGGACAATCATTTTATTAGGACACATATCACAATGAGTTTCAGGTTATCTTGCCCTTGGTGTTAATAACGAGTTTCTGTGAGGCGTGTAATCCTAATGCAGACAAGATACTGTGGGGATTAGCTGATGCTGAATCAGGGGTGATCTCTCTTCTTGACTTAGTTCCCTGACCCCATTAGTTTGCATTCTCTTTGGACTAAAAACAGGATCAACCATTCACATATGTGGAGAGAGTTGAAATCTCAGAAGACTGTTCTATCAGCAGAGAAAATACACTCATTTATTCTTCAGTGCAATTAGGGAAATATTTTCCCCTCTTGAGTTGAGGTACAAATGTCTAGTCATGCTGTTGGTGTCTTCTAGCATGACTCCAGGATCTAACTAATCCAGAATATAACTCCAGTTACATCACTTAATATAACTTTCTTGAAATTCCTCTAATAGTTATTGATTCTCTTTTCCCAGTTAAGGAGATACTACTAGCAAGGCCTTTTTAAAATCAGCCTTCCTTTCTCTTTATTTCTTCCTAAGAGGACACACTTCATCCACTTCTTTTATTGATGTTCCATGGCCTGGAAGATATTTTGTACAATGGAAAATTAATAGAGGTCTGGTTTTGTAAATAAGCATTTGCAACATTATTATTACTGAACTTGGGGGCAGGGGTTGTATTTTAATTCTCTGAAAGTTAGCTCTGGAATAACATGAAAAGAGGCTAAGGTGATAACGATGACTGTTTGCGGGGTATTTAGGAGCCTGTGCTATTCACTGGAACAATGAGGAAGAATCTGGATCCCTTCAATGAGCACACGGATGAGGAACTGTGGAATGCCTTACAAGAGGTAGGTGTTTCCTGTGACTGGCTTGTTAGCATCCGTTCATGTGTATGTCCCTGCACTGCAGGTAACTGAGGGAGCTTAGCTTACTGACTTCACTGATTGTGTTCACCACCCAGGAGAACATGGGTCGCAGACACTTAACATGTATGTGTTGATGATGATGAAAAACAAAAACACCGTGCCTCATTTTTTTCATTTTGACTGTCTTCCTAGAGTCCAAAGCATCTAAAGATATATTATCTTACTTATCCTTAGTAGTACACTAAACTAGAAATCATAAGTATGGGTTTAAATTCTAGAGATGACCCAGTAACCAGTTACCCCCCCAGCATTCATTATACTTAAAGAACATCCATTAAACAGCTGCCATAATGGATTTTCATTATTAACCAAAAGATAAATGAGATCATACATAATAAAATGCTTTGATGTTTTATGAGAACGTATTTACAAAGGTCAACTCTATAGGATGTGATAATAATTATTTGTTGGCAAACATGCCATTTTCATGCCTCAGAGTTAATGCAGGTACTGGAATCCTGACCCATTTGCTGTTTTTATACTCATATGTTCATTTCTAGAGGATTTTCTATGATTTGTGTAATGTTTCACTTTAGATCACATCTTTGTAGGAACAAGTGTTTGGCTGCTGAGATGTTACTGGTTTATATATTCGAGCACTGATATTTTTTCCTGTGTATTTGTCCTCTCTTTACAAATTGATTCTAAACTTCTGTGACAGAAAGCATGTCTAGACTTCCAAGCCAGAGATAAACTTCCAGTCCTTCATAGATTGAGCTCATTCTTTTTCTTTAAAAAAATCCACACTTAATAAATATGTGTGAAATATGTTTGATTGATCTCTCATTTCAGAGAAGTGTGATTTTAACCAAAAAAAATTAAAAGTACCAGTCTCAGTGACCAGTTACTCTTATTATTGGAAATCCACATTTGTCACTTAATGTCATTTTTCCAAGGGCAGCTCTGCAATCTTTAATTTATAGCTGAGCTTTGCCTGTGAACAAGCAGATTTGGAGGCCAGCACCATCCTGCCAGTAATTCTGGCTTCTGAAGGCATGGCAACACCGAGTCTTTAAATAGTTCACCCTGCTTTCCAGCCACTGTGGGAATTTTATGTCCCTAGATCTAGGAGATGACTTCAACTTGTACCTGAAAGCAGTTGACCTCTGATTCCATGTTCACCCATGAGTCTTTCCCAGTAAAGTTCTGGAAAAGAAGAGGTAGGGAGAATAGTCAGTCATCGAATATAAAGAAAGAAGTTGCATGATCCACCTCTCTGAACGCACAGGACAAATTTAATGGTGAAATAGTGACACGCCTTAAAAAAACAGGAATAACTGGTAAATTATTTTTCTCCTTGTTTCAGAGCTTGAGATTTCTCTTCACAGATCCTCAGATAGTAAAATTACTCTCGAAGCACACTGATCTATTGACAGTGACAGAGCAATGTTCACTGGGAGACAAGTCCTGTCTTAGACCTGGGCGGTAACTTGTACTTATTACATCTTCTGGTGGCTCTCCCTGCCAACATTAAAATGAAATTTAGGAACCCTCAGAATTCTAAAAATGGTGAGGTGAGAAATCACCATCACCACTGTGTTTCTCTGGGAACTATTTCTTTATACCACTTGTTTATTTTTCAGGAAAAGACGGGACAGAGTTTTATGTAATTATGATACATCATTGTAGTTATAGTCTGACTCCAGCTGTTTTAAAATCACACACATCTTTGAAACCTGTACCTAAGAAAGGCACTAAAATGTGAACATGGCTTCCTTTGGGGGTAGTAAGCAATGAGTGATTTCTTTCCTTTCTTCTTTGGCTTTTCTCCAAATTTTGCTTAGTGCACGCGCTTTGCTTCTGTCATCAGGATCTATTAGCAGAGGGGTCACTGCAGATTTTTCACCGTAGTCATGAAGTTTCCTGGCCACATGCTCTGGGACATTGGGATCATTCTAGTAGACTCTTTACCTGGAGTCATTGGAATCTCCCTGCCTTCTGACTTTGGAGTCCTACCTCCTGGAATCGTACTCATGATGTACTGGAGAACCAGCATTTGAAGACCCTCACACACAGCTCCAGTACCATTCCAGGTCCTCTGGGTTTCTCTGCCATAGTCTATCCTTTGCCCCATGGTTCCCTTCTTCCCCTGTGTCCACACTAGAACTTCATAACCTGTCCTGCTCTTCAGCAGATGGCAGAGGGCCCCATGTCCATGACAGCTCCCTCTAGGGAAGACTGAACACCTTAGTCACTTGCTTCGCAAAGGATGCCAAACAGATCGTGGGACATTTCCCCTGCATAACATAAAACAGTTAGGTCACTCAAGATGTTTACTGATAATATCTACCATGTTTTCAGATCCTCAGTTCTGATACTGAGTCACTATATCCCACTGTCTCTGTTATCTTTTTTTTTTTTTTTTGGGGGGGGTGCCTAATAATTGTAATGGAATGTGTGATAACACTACAGAGGGCTTTCATACTGATATCGTGTCATAAATCACATCTGGTTCATAAATGAACATCATCTCAGAAAATAGTTGTTTCTGGAACACATGTCCATTGTTCTGCTCACAAAACTTTTCCTCCTCAGGTAGATATGGACAGCCACAAGGATGGACAAAAGCCAGATTAGTAATGAGATACCATCTGAATCAGGAGGGAGTGTGAGATTATTTCTCCATGGTTGGGTAATTGTCTCAAGAAAGTTCAACATACACATATACGTGTGACCACAGTCAACTCAGAAGGAAAAGTTGATAAATGCCAACACTACACTTGTGGTCACTCCTATTCCCTAGGCTGTAGATCCATGAATGCTTCATAAAAGAATACTCAAGGAAGTCAGCTTCCTTGTAATGGAGGGAGTTGACTAACCCGCAATCTTTCTTTTTATAACTTAATGTAAGGACTTGCACCACAGTTCAAATCTTACCCTTTAGATGTTATATACCTCTCATGACCAACGCTAATTGCCCAACGCCATATTTAATCCTAACTTAGAATTCCTGTTTCTTGGGTTTAAATTTCCATCAAGAGCATAATTCAAGATCACACTTCTCAAAGAGCTTCCACATTAGAGATATCAGGAAAACACTGTCTACTGATCCTTGGTGTTTTGTTATTTAATATTACAAGTTTATGTCCCTCCTTAATGGCCATCATTCATCAATCCAATCGATCTCTTTGTGCTTCTGAAACTCTCAAGTAGAGCCAGAGCTTAGTTCACGCTCTATGAAATTTCTCCAAAACAAATGTCCACTGAGCTACTTGACCGATGTGGTTTCTGATTATGTTTAGTGATGAAGAGTTTGTTCTTCTCAGCTTATAATTACGATTTTATGAAGATAGAGGTTAATGTAAATACCATCTATCCCCAGGGTCTGGGGGATGTACGATGGCATGTTATAGCCTATTTATCATGAGTTCTCATTCATGGTAAATGCACTTGATTGGCCTCGCTCTTTGGGATTAAACTTGGGTAAGAACCATCCAGAAACAGACTCCAGGTTTACTAAAAATGGGGTATGGCTTACCATTGTGTGATTTTTTTTTTTTTTTAATGTTTTTTAAAATGCTTTGAAATCTTTCAAAAATTGCAAAATGCGGACAGGATTAGATCTTTAGAGAACCATATGTCCTACAAAAAATACTTGTTTAAGGTTTGGAAATGATTTTATTCTCTTATGGAGGTTACTTGGCATCCTTGACAATATTGGCTATTTTTTCCTCTTTTTTTTTTTATTATAGTACTTATTCAACACATTAAATTAACTTCCTATGTATAGGTTCCCTATTCCTTAGATATACGTCAACATGCCAGGCCCTCCACCACATCACCAAGTGTTCTTCACCATTGTCCAGTGGGCTCCACCACCATTTGAATATTGGCTTTTTTTTTTTTTTAATCTGTATGTATTGGTCATTTTCTTTTCCATGAGATGGTGGGTTTTCTCTATTTGTTTGTGACTTGCGTCTTCAACTCTGGTAACATATGGGTATCTTGGTGAACTTCTAAATAATGTGTGGCCAGCCCCACATGACTGAATCTGTTACTCCCTAGGAGGCGATAACGTGCAGCCGTGATTGACACCCAGCCACTGTTGGGGGCTAACTCCTGCAGTATTCTTTTGCCCCCCCCCCCCACTTCCGTCTTATGTATGAACTCCTATGCAAAATGTACTTTGGGAAACGTTTCAAACAGTCCTTTTAACTTTCCTGATTAAGCTATATTTGGAGAAGTTGGTTTGTTTTTTGGGTGTTGTTTTGTTTCTTTGTTTTTTTGAGAGATTGCGTTAACTAATCCCTGGGAAGTGTTCCTGGACAATGTCCTGTGGCAGGAGTGGAGGACACTACAATGATTTTTTTTTTAAGCTGGAGTCATTCTGATTTACAGCATACAGTTTCAGGTGCACAGAGTTTTTGGATCAACATCTCCATGTATTGCATTATGTTTCCCACCAGAATCCTAGTTTCTGCCTCTTACCATACAGTTGAGATGGTCTCACCAACTTTATTGATGTGTAATTTATATACTAGCCAATTCCCCAATTGTAAATGTGATTTTGCAGTTTGGTAAATGTATCACTAAGAGAACCATCATGATAATCCAGTTTTAGAATAGTTCTATAACTCCTAAATTTTCCCTTATGTTAACTCTCCAGCCGCTAGACCACAGCCGTTCTGCTTTGGGGCTCTATACCTATCTGCAGCTACCTTTTCACTGAAAAGTTAAAAGAACTGTGTTACATCTGTCTGTGTTTTACCTTGAGAACAATGTCACTCAACATAGTGTCTCTTCATGAAATCGGCATGCTATGAATAGACTGCCTCTGGAAGGCAGAAAAGAATTCGACTCCCATTACATTAGTCAGAGTATTTCTGTCCGAGTAGAGTCTCCATCACCCACACAAAGAAGCTGGATGAGAAATTCCAAGGACCTCACACTCTAAAGCCTAAGAGGCTCATCTGCTTCACTAGCAGTTTGCTTAGAAACATGTCATTCTTCTTTCTGCATCCACAGGTACAGCTGAAAGAAGCCATCGAAGATCTTCCTGGGAAAATGGATACTGAGCTAGCAGAATCAGGGTCAAACTTCAGTGTGGGGCAGAGACAGCTGGTGTGCCTGGCCAGGGCTATTCTCAGGAAAAATCGGATATTGATTATTGATGAAGCAACAGCGAATGTGGATCCGAGGTATGGCACTGAGGTCCATAAAACCCGGAGTCTGAGTTTTAACCATGGTTAATGGGATCTTTGACTGATGTTGAGAAATGTTTATAAGTACTTTGTTTGCCCCCAAAGCTCTCTCTCAATCATAGTAATTCTGGAAGGCACCAAAAGAAGTTATTCCGTCTTAATAATGATACTATGAGGCATCCTAAAAGAGCTCAGTTCCTAAATCAACTTCTGATAGTTTCCAGTAATTTGGAGGGAAGATCTTTCATTGTTTTTTTGAAAAATAATATATTTCTGAGTTAGACTTTTATACTTAGTTTTTAAAGAACAAGATCATGTTTTAAAGTATTGGGTTTTAATACAGATTATCATGCGGTCCTTTTTTAAAGGTCTTAAAGTTGTCTTTACTTAACCAAATTCAGCGTTTTTTGATTCCAGAACTGATGAGTTAATCCAAAAGAAAATTCGTGAGAAATTTGCCCAATGCACTGTGCTAACCATCGCTCACCGGTTGAACACCATTATTGACAGCGATAAGATAATGGTAAGACGCTCACCCGAGGAATTCCAGGCTTCCCTTTCCATTCATGTTTTCAGTTTCTCCTTGACAGAAAACGCCAGTGAATTTTCTGTACACTTTTCCTCTCAGTCCTGCAATGACTCAGGTACTCAACTACACATTCACAATGTGCAATCGATAATAATGTCCAGTAATAATTATATTAAAAGCTTAATTTCAACAGTCACTTTTCTTTAAGAGAACCAGTTATGAACATATTCCAAATTCACGATTTGGCTTCATACTACACAGTAGTAAGATAGGCATTTTTTGCTGTATCACAATTATTTCAGCATTTTAAGTTCCCTTAATCAAAAATGAGCCTTTCATTTAGACTGCCAGAAGGCTGTTGGATAAGATTGTAGATTTTTCAAATGGTGGGATGTTCACAAGATGTGCTAACTGAGGCTAAGTCTACAAGAAGAGAGGTACTAATCGGAAAACAAAAGATTTCAACAGAAAGGATTTGATATAGGAATTGGAAAACTGGCAGAGAGAAAGGAAACAGTGGGGTAATCATTTTGGGAAGCAGCTACCATGCCCTAGTTCAGAACTCCAGACCTGTGAACTTGCTCCAAGAATCCCTAAAGAGCCTGTGCTCAGACCTCCAAGGGTAGCTCCCTGCCCAGCTGCTTGGTCAGACTTGAGAGGAAGCATGATGAGGCCAGTCCAGGTATGCTAACAGGAGATAGAGGATGCAGCCAGGTCCCGCTGCTGGGATGTGCAGACAGGCACAGGGCAGCAACCAAGCCGACTATTTGCTCTGTGTCCCACCATTCCTCTCCAATTAACACCCGCCTTCTGACAGACCCAGCAAAGTGCCAGCTTTGCTTCTGAAATGTCCGCAGAGCTTCTGAAATGTGATTTGCAAAAACCCAGCCCCAGCATTATTGATGATCCTATAGAAAGAAAGGTAGATCTAAGCTTTGGTCTCTGGATATCTGTGGTATCTTCCTTCCAGGTTTCATGGGTTCTTTCTTCTTCAGTCTTGTACTTCTTATTTCCTTTCTCCCTCTTTTACTTCCGCTCTCTCCTTTTTCTCTGTTTTTGTTTCATCTCAATCTTAGAATGTGGCTCTATAAACCGATGACGAAAATGCTTCTCAGAAGAAAATCCTCTGACTGAAAGTCCAAAGGAATGCAAATTATCTTCAGGCTGACACCCAGCCTGTGGCAATGGACAGATTTTCATCTTTCTTAGGGATGCAGACTGTTATCACCGTGGAATCCAGTGATGGTCTGATGAGTGAAGAAGCAAATAGATAACAAAGTCCTGTGTGCTGCCTGGGAGGCAACAAATGGAGTTTTATTCATAATTTTGATGGTGCAGACTTATTGGGTTACATGATCAATGGTCTCCCCCCTTCCTTGTGTCCAGTTATCATGATTGCTTTGACTTCTTGGGCAGTTTCTGAAATATTACTTCCCAGCCTGCTTTACATGCATTGTCGGATGAAGTCTACAGCGGGGACAAGAAATTTTCTACTTTTTACCTGTTACTTTGTTGTTTTCAAATCTCAGCTTGATACTCCCAGACTGTTCCAAAGAGCATCCTTCTTCCACAACAATTGAATGGTGCTCTACAGTTTACCTGACGAAGCACTTAAGCTTTGGATACTCGCTTTGGATGGCTTCTTCTTCAGCTCACTTGGGAGCCCATGCAAATCTTACCCGCTAAATGTCACATCTAGATTTATATTTTGGTTTTGATGTTGCAACTTTGATGTTAACAGCTTCCTTATGCTATGTCACTTTACAAATTTTGTCACCTTGGAATCTATAATCAGGGAAGCAGCAAGAAGGACAATGTTTGGTAGCTGGTCACTTTCTAAGTCTTAATCCGTCAGCATGGGACCCACAGACACAACCTTTTTGTCCATCAGTCTACTGTTAACCAGTCAGCTCACTGTCATCACACCATGTCCATTTGTTTAATGCTTCTTACCAGTATCTCCTGGTAAGAGCTTCACACTTTTCTCTCTTGGTCAATGTCTTTGTCCAAATCCTTAACATGGTTTACAAAATGATGGACCGCCCAGCCTTTCCCTCCCGTTCTAACCTCATCTCTCTTTGTGCTCCCTTTTTCCTTTATTGTTAAAACCACATCGATCATCTTTCCAAATGTCGTATTCTCCATCTTAATAATAGTGTGAGGGGCAAAGCTTTTATTTGTGTGGGCGCCCGGTGAAGGTGGAGATGAAACCAAGAGCCTGAAAACTTGCTTCCATCAGGTAAACTGCATAGCACCCTCCATTTATTGTGGAAGAAAGGTGCTCCTAGAAAAGTCCACCATGTCCAACCTGGTTCCCAGATGCAGCATTGACTCTCACTCTTACAGCTGTGCCCTCTCCCCACTGGATGCTGGTGACTTAGACTCAGGTGCTGGCAGAAGAGGTGACAAGATGGGTGGACTTTGTAGATAAGGAATTAGAGCCAACCAGACTGGATGTCGGCTGGAACGGAGGATTTGAGGAAAGAGAGAGGAGCGGGGGTGTGGTGGGAGGCCAGGGCACTGGGGCAAATGGGAAAGACTGAAAGTGAATCTGGTGCATGTTGCCTCTGCCAAGACTGACCCTGCTTTCCGTGTGGACCTTGCATTTCACCATGGAGTTGACCTCCCCGCTCCTGACTCCAGTGTTGGGAGGCCTGTTTCAGGCTCCCAGGTTATCAGGTATACACCTGTGCTATCACAGGAAGGTCCCTCCAGGAGGTGTAGATTTGGACCACTGGCTTATGTCTTGATCAGAGCTCGTCTGCATTGCCGACTTCTTTGCTAGAGAATGGCAGGGTTAGGCCTCAAGGAATCCCAAGAGACATGTGTTCCCTCGTGTTCCCAGGCATAGAGCATTGTCCTGTGTGAGCCATCCACCCCAGCTTTCACGCTTCTCTTTGCTCCAGAGCTGCTGGTCACCAGTTGACTTTCAACTCAGGAAACACCATAATTGTTGTTCTTTTACAAACCTTGGATTTTTGAAGCCATGTCTTGTCCTTGCTTGCTGGAGAAATACTGATTTCCTTTCCAGAAAGCGAGCGACTGTTCTGTTCTGTTATTCTGAAAGCTTTAAGAACATAAAGACAAGTCAATCAGCTACAGAGCCTAATGCTCCGGAGGGCGGGCTGCCAACCTCAGGGAGTGACCGGGGAAGTGACGGATGCTAATGAAGGGCATAACCAACAGTGTTGTCATCATAAAGTCGTGTAATTGCAAGTGCTTCAGGTGTAATAATTACATTCTGTTGCACTGGTGGATACTTCTGCACAAAGACGGATGGATATGGTTTTGTTTACTGTAAGTAAATCAAACAAAAGACTTGTTGGGAAACAACTGTGACCTAATTAATAGCTTTGTTTATGTGTCTGCTCTCCAAAGGGATTTACCCAGTTTTGGTTCATTAAGCACCATTAATGTGTTAGGCTTAGAATTCTATTTTATAAAGATGTTCTTTCCATTTTAACTTTATTCAACATAATGTAGTCATAATGACAGCTAATTTCATCTCCTTCATTGGCTCAGCTGCCACAAAACCATGGAGCAAGACAGACAAATTAGAAATCCTCTTTCTTCTAATACTCACCACTATCTCTGTGTTAAAGACAGCTTTTTCCCTGTCGTTTCGAGAAGTAGCTAGTCACTTGTGACCTGTTTTCAGCCAATCGCACAGCTTATTTCCTCCGGCCCCTGCATATACCCCAGTCTGTCTCACACTCTTGGAGTGTCTTCTCCAGTAGCATGAGCAAAAGAAACATGGAAATTTAACCATCTTGTGGCCTGTGGGTAGTGCTTTTGCCATCAGCAGTGAGAGAATTATTTGGGAATAAATTCTGCAGCATCTACACTAGGGCCAAGAAATGTGGATTTCGCCTCTTTTGTGTATGAGCCATCTTGGATGGTTTTAGAATCCTGACCCTTAACACAGTCCTCGTTTGTACTAGAGTTCTTGCCAGAGAAATCAAACTTGAAACTGTTGTCATACACCCACCTGGGAAAGCACAAAAGCAACTCACAGCTCAAGTTTTCTGGAAATTCTAGTGTTCATCTTGACGGAACTTTTCTAGAATAAGCCTACACAGTCGCCGTTAGAACATTTGAGAGGAGAAACATCCCTTCAAACATAGACCAAGATATCTCATTCAGGTTTTCGGAGGGAAAAATAATACGACAGGAAGCACAGTGAGAGAAGAAAATCCTTTACCATGCAATAGCAGGAACTTCGGGGAAGCGGCCTTGGTGGCCACAGGGCCTAGCCTTCTCCTTCTCTGGGTGAGAAGAATCACTCACCACTGCAAGACCTAAGGAAGGCTGCCAAATCCTACCTGCACGGTATCTTGTCACAGAGAAAACCATGGCACCTGTTTTACCAATGGGGAGCCAACTCCCAAGGTGGGTAACTGTCTCTGTGACTCTTCACCGCCTGACAACCAGAAGCAGTGTCTGACATGCAGGTCCTCCCTCCCCACCCCAGTCTGTCTCCCACCAAGTGGGGGCTCCTTTTTTTGTGGGTTGCCATATGGAAAGGTCACCTCTTGTCCTATTGTCTGGATTTCTCTCCACGCTGCCCCACCTGTTGCCGCTCCCAGTGGCCACCCCACTATCACTGAGGCCATCCTGCCAGTTCTTTTACAATGAGTCCATTTAATTTGGATATCCAGAACAGCTGCCTGGAATATCTGCCTATCCATGGGCTTGATATGCACCTATTCGTGGAGCTTATGTAACTCCCTGACTCACCCAGTGTAAAGTATTTTCCATGACCTACTAGAGAGCAGCAAGTGAGGCAGGCCAGCGCTCCTGGAGAGATCCTGGGCCCAGGGGTGGCTGGCACCCCGACTTGAGTTTCTGCTTGAGTGTAGAGTTCAGCTTGGAAGTGCAAGGACACAGCAAGAATTTCTAGGAACCTTTTTTTATAGATGTATAGTTTCTTAAAATAATAATTCACAATGAATTCTGCTTGTTTTGCTTTGTTTCCTGTGCCGCAAGAACACTTGGAATTGTTTTATGTTTGCTTGTTTTACAAGATCTAGAATCTTTTCTCAACCCAGCAAATGGAAAGGCTCTGTGGATCAAGTGGTATTCTTGGCCATTTTTCGCAGTCTGCATCCCAGAGCAGCTCTTGTGGACTCGTACTGACCTCCCAACCCTCCCTTCTTCCCTCCCTTCCTCCAGTTTTCCTCTTTTCTGCTATTTGGAATAAATGAGTTTCCAGCTTTCATCCCCAGCTCTGATCTAACTCTCCCTGACTTTTCCTTTCCCTCTTGTCCTGGAGACATGTGGTCCTCCAAATCTAGATCCTGAACCCGGCAATCCCCCGTCCCACTGTCTTAGCTGTTTCCGGTGCCAGCTGGAGTCCCCGCTTTGCCCTCACTCTTCAACCTCACCAGCTACACTGCCCAGAAGTTGCTGAGTCATGCCCTGAATTTGGTTCCCTTTGTGTTTAATTTTCTGTTTCTTTTTGAAGTGGAAGGCAGGCAGGCAGGATGGATAGAAGAGAGAGAAGCATGTTTATATAAGTATTTATTCATTGTGGTTGTTTCCGCGACCCGGGTCATGGACCCAGGTCTTTAGGTTTTACGTGGTCTAATCCCCAACCCCAAGCTTAGTGCTTGATCTGCTCGGGTGCCCCTGTGTGTAACTTTCAACCAGAACGGATTGGCTGCAGTGTCAAGGCCAGGAGAGGCGACAGTGGATGACAGTGGACAAGGGAGACACAGTCCTGCCCTTCACGAGGCAGCAAGCTCACCTACAGCCGTCTTGGCCCTGTTCTTCCCCGGGATTGGAATAACCACCTCCATCCACCCCTCTATTTTCGCATATTCACGCTTATCCATTCTCCAGGACACTACTCTCTCCTTGAAGATCCTCTTCAGAACCTCTGGCCAGAAGTCATCTCTTCTGCCATGGGACAGCCTCCTTATTGTGCTTTTTCCTTGCAATATAGAATGTCTGTATGTATCTTTGCCTCTTGCCCAGCATCTAGAATAATGACATGAATGCAGTTAAACATGCATTAAACGTTGGCTGCATAAATTCTGGAATTAATGAAAGTTCACGCAAATGATCCTCAAATGTGTTTTGCTCATCTATTACCTGCTCTTTCTTAATCCTGAAAGTTTAATGAAATCCGTTTTATTTTTCTGTGAATAGATAGCAGGGCCACAGTAGATCATTTGAGTCCTGAATATAATAAAATTGCAGTGGAAAGTGGACAGGGAAAATGTTTATACTTAGAGGCAGATTTTCTTAAATTATGCAGAGTTAATGTAAATTATTATCCATAAGGAAGGGTATCTTAGAAAATTGAGTGTTAAAATTCTCATCTCCCTTTTTCTACTTCTGATAATAAATAATCTTAACTGTCTTTCTCTGGGAATGTACATGGAGAGGAAAGAATACAGGTTCAGATCTGGGGCTGAATCCTCGCTCTGCCATCTCCTGATTCTGCAGCTTTGGCCATGTTATTGGACTAATATGCACCTCAAGTCTCATCTTGGGCTGCAGAGTTTCTTGACAGACTGTGTCTTATTCAGCTATGCAGCTCCCATCCCTTAGCGATGTTTTTGGTAATAGTTAACTCAATACTTGATGGATGGGTGGGAGGAAAATGGAACAACAGAAGGAATGATAAATGGGTGAAAGGAAAGAAAAGTGGATGGATGGATGGATGGACAGATGAATGAGTGGGGGCTAGAAGGAAGATTATGTACTGTATTTGTCTCCTCTGAAAAATTCATGGTGATGAGTATAAAGCATGTACTATAAAGACATCTCAACCCATACCTACTTTTAATTTCCTTTTCAAATGCAAAAGGCTACTCTTTTAGTTATGGGGTGATGATATTGATCCGAAGGACAGCATATTCTTGGTGACATTGCATTTACAAGGCATCCCACAGCCCATGTCTCATGAACTCATCGATTTGGGACTGTAATAGTATGCAGTTCATTTGAAGATACTGTATTTTGTTTTAGTGTCTATTAGTGGT
This sequence comes from Solenodon paradoxus, assembly GCA_004363575.1. Taxonomy (NCBI): domain Eukaryota; kingdom Metazoa; phylum Chordata; class Mammalia; order Eulipotyphla; family Solenodontidae; genus Solenodon; species Solenodon paradoxus. Next base: position 67,450 of record RJWH01001066.1, read on the forward strand.
ATTAGGAGGTATAGTATGTTCACATTTAACAAGTGTTGTCTTTCAAAAGTTAACTTTTAAATTCTTAACCAACTTTCACAGTTCTTTCACCTACCACCCCATCCTGCAGATGGAAGACTCTTACAAAACGGAATCCCTAGTCATTAAATTCCTGATACTTCCACAGTGAGGCCTCAGTCATTGGTGGCGTTAATCCTGCTATTGTTTGAGAGCATTCATTGTTTTCTGGCCTTGCGTTTTGAGATACCGCTCAGTTCCAAGACCGTCTCCTCTCGGTGGCCCTGATGTGTTTTCAGACAGTCTGGGAGAAAATGAGTTTGAATAAAGTTGGACAAGGCCAAAACGCTAGTAACACTCTCCTTCCATTCAAAACGAGGTCAAGTCAGAAACACTCATTTCCTACCAGCTAAAAAGTGGTGATTTTTAGACTGTGTTTCTTGCTTGTGCAGAGTATGAAGTTCTTTATTGTGCAAAGTAATTGGATTCACTTCTTCATCTTTAGCATGAGAGAGAGACCTGTGTTTTAAAATTGCATCTATTTTTCTTCTTCAGCATCAGGGGAGGATGGGTTATACTCTATAATGCTATGCTTAAGTAAAATTACACGTTGGAGCGTCCAAATTGGCATGCTGAATTATAGGACATTTTAATTATGATGTCGATGTGACAGATTCAATTATTCTTGAACTCTTTTGAGAAAGCTGTCCTTAGCAGGGATTCACAGGAGTAAACAAAAGATTAACAGGAAAATGCCCTTTATGAGATTTAATAGATGTTTCTGATTAAATAGCACGGGACGAGATTAACGACAAGACCCAGGTGTGGAAAATCAACCTGTGTCCTGTTTAGAGTTTTGGTAGAGTTTTTTAGGATAAATTTGCTCTAAATAGGACCTAAATGAAGAAGCAAGTACAACCAAACATCAGCGCTGTTTTCCTGGGCATCTCGTTTGGATAAGTTGTTTCTGACTTTTCCCTCTGAAATTATTAACCAAAGCCACTAATGAGTAGAAATGCTGAGTTAAGCAGGGCTCCCCCCCATTTTTCAGTTTCCAGGGGACATATTAATGAGCAATCAAATGGCTAAAAGGCAGGCAGCTGAAGAAAGAGATAGAAGTAGGGAGGCACATTCTGAAAACAGCAGACGCTCAGCCATTGAGAGGGGAGCCATCCCCTTGTGCGAGTTCTGCGATCACTGGAATCTGGAGCTCCATTTCTTAATTGCTCCCTTAGTCTTAGCCAAAGGAAAAATTGGATTTCTAGAGATTTCTTCTGTGTGGCACTATTATGCTAAAGCGGCGAGGTGGCAACTTTTGAGCCAGCCTTTGAGTCCCAGAGCAATTAACTCCCACCAAAGCCCCCTCGGGAAGCACCAAGACAAAGGTTGTGGCCCCGCTGACCAGGTGACGTCATCCAGGACCCTAAAGGCATTCCAGAAGCATTTCAGTAATGAGCTGTCAGGTCCCGGCCATCAGGTTGGCATGACGACATCCTCCTTTTTTAGACAAATTGGGTTTGTTTTTTCTTTTCAATAATTTTGCATGGCGTGGCCCCCTTACATAAATTTCAGGTGTGCCGCGTCATGAAACAACAGCTGATAATATGACAAGTTCACCATTAAAAGTTCAGTTCTACCCTTCACTGTTAAATGGGCCCCTTTTTGATTCATTTGAATAAAGGCATTTCTCTACTCTGAATGCTGGGTAAATAAGAAAACCCAAAGGCTCAAGTCTGAGAGCTCAAACCGCTAATGCTAAACACTGCCCCCACTCCCCCAAACAAACAAACAAACAAACGAACAACAGACCCACCCTTGACAGAATGTAAAATGCTCCAGGACAGCTGAGTACCCATAATCATAGCCTAAAACCTTCCTTTTCTTCTTTTCCTCTAACATTATAGTAATAAAAGGTCGGGCTTGGCCTTTGTCTGCCTCGTCAAACAGGGTAATCACACCATTTAAACACCAGCCGGGCCTGCCACCCAAATCGTCTGTTCTCCGGCTCCCGCCTCTTCCCGAAATATTGTCTGAGTTATAATACGCTCCTGCCAAACACTGCGTGCTAATGGCTTGCTTTCTGCTGATGAACAGGTTTTGGATTCGGGAAGACTGAAAGAATATGATGAGCCATATGTTTTGCTGCAAAATCAAGACAGCTTATTTTACAGGATGGTGCAACAGCTGGGCAAGGCCGAAGCCGCGGCCCTCATGGAAACGGCAAGACAGGTGAGCCCGCCGCCAGGAGTGCTAATCAACATCCAGTTAGCAGTTCGCTGCTCACGACCTGGCACCAGGGGCGTGTAACAGTCTCTTGGTGCCCTTTGCAATTACGAGCCTCCAGAGACAACGCTTCGCAACTGACTGGATCTTCCCGCTAGGTCCCGGGTCTCCTATGTCTGGGCAGAAATGTCTCAGGAGGTGCGCGCACACACGCACGCACGCATGCACGCTTGCCTCAGGAAGAGTGACTGCAGGCTGGATTTTGCACACTTGGACCCCTTGGGTTCAGATGTGCATCTAGCACCCAGCACTCATTGCACAGACCCATCTCATTTCACTCTCGCTGGTGCCAGCAGGTGCTGTCAAGGTACTGCCGGGAAATTTGAGAATTGGAGGTACAGTGGCTCTAGAGCTATCTTGCAGGGAATTGTGTACCTGGCCTTTGCTTTCTGTATCATACTTTGTAAAGACCTCTATTCCATGATACTATCACTTTCTCCCCAGGTTTCTATGTAATTTTTCATTGTTCAGCATCAGGTCCAGTTACCCCTCATTTATCTTGTCATATGCAGTATGCTCCCTCTACCCTCTGGGAGATGGAATTGTCCTCAGGATGAATCAAGAATATGTAGCACCCTAACGTACTAGTCTGACTGCGTGTGATGGATCACAAGGATGGCAGGTGTGAAAGTACTCAGCACTCTCTCTGGCATAAGAAATGCCACCAAATGTCATTCAATGAATTGCATTCAGATTGTTATATTTTCCAGATAAGGAACGCAGTAGCATTTCCTACAGATGTGATGAGCAAGGCTTGGATTAAGAGATTTAGTCACTGTCACGCAGCTCTCTGTACCCTTTCTAGAACAAGGCAGGAGTTGGGTTGATGGAAGGAGGGTGGGGGAGAAGGAGAGTCTGGTGTTCTTGCCACATGAGATGCACGGCCTGGGAGCAAGGAACCTTCCACAAAACATGGGGTGACTCCTATCAAAATGGCTGCTCTCTGGGTTTATCATTATGGTTGTGCATTCCTTCTTCATCCTTTTCTGCATTTCCCAGATTTTTACTGTAAGTAGGATAAAATGACTTGGGTAATATTGGAAATACCTGTTAAAGACAACAGCCGAGGGAAGTATATGCCAGTATCTGACAATCTTGTATGAAAGATATGTCTGAAATCTAGGCTTAAGTTCCCTTCCGTCGGTCTGTCTTGCTTCCATCCTCAGAGCTAGTCTGGAAGTGCGTGTGCACATCCTGAGACTGGGTAGACGTGCCTATTGGCAAAAATGCAAACACACAAGATCTAAGAAGAGCAAACTCAGTGTGTAGGTTCTGCAGTGATCCCAAGGGGAAGGTGGCAGCTGCAACAGTTGTCCTGTGGATGGGTCTCTAATGTCGATTCTCGTATTGTTGCGTGTAAGAGACGGGACTTCAACGGAGGAGACAGATGACCCAGGTTTCACTTCTCAGCTGCTCAACGACTGGCAACATCAGTTCCGACCTAGGTTTAGAGTGAAGTCTGTGTTCTGAACTGTTCATGGATACTTTCATTGTGTGCGAATAAGGACAGAAGTGACCCTTGAAGCCCTATGTTTGTACGCCCGAAATTTATGGAGCCCTTTTTTTTTTTGACTAGAGTGTCTTCTAGTCAAATCTTTCCCCATAAGATGCAAATCAATCATTGGGATTCCCTGTGCAATCTAGTCACACAACAGGCAGGAATCGCTCAAACCATATTTTTTTTTTTCAAGTCTTTGACCTCAGGCATTTCACATCAAAGAGATGTGTCCCCACCTCTTCCCATCAAAGTCTCCATTTAAGAAACTTGATCATTATATTATTGTCAAGGCGTTGAGTGGTGAGAAATAACTAGATCACAGAATTTTTAGATACTTCCATGAAATAGTTAAAAAAAAGATATCTGAATTTTTACATAGTTGAACATAAGTTCAACACCCTCATTTTAAAGTTGAGTCAACAAAGACTCCTTAATGGAAAGAGGCCAAAAATACACACATACAAAATCCACCCATACATCCATATAAGCATACATCCACGCATGTGCAAACATATATATAAAATGCGTAAATACATTAACTATTGTAGAAATTTGCATCAGACACAGAAATCGAAGTGTGTTCTTCCAGTAAACATTTTAATTCAAGTGTAACATTCATACAGAAAAGCACATAGGTCACAGGATAAGGAACCTCATGATTCCTGGTCCAATAGTCTTTTACCTGACAGCAATTTTAATGGTAAGTACAGAGCTGCTCAGGGGAGGGCAAAGGTGGTCTGCTGGGTGAGGCTGAGTGCCCCCGAGTACTGCACTGTGTGTCTGCAGCTTCATTCACATGGTACCCGGAGATGGGGCACGTCCCCCGCGCTCACACGGTGGCCGGACGTCACTCTGGAAATCAGTTCTATCACTAAAGCTCACCCCCAAGGAAAGACAGGAGATACAGATGACTCTTGAATATCTTCTTGACATTATTTCTGCACATGCTTGGTCCTCTTAGGAGGCGAAGAAACCAGCTGTCAGACTGCCAGCTTCTAAGATGTGCGCGCATCAAATATCTGCCTCATTCAGAACGGTAACACCAGAAGGATTAGCGTGCGTCAACACGCTTTTCACGCTAACAGAAGAGAATTCAGTTGTTTGAAAAGCAAACTCGACATCTGGGAGAAGTTACTTCCAAGTCATGTTTCCTTAACCATGTCGTTGCTTTTCTGAAACTGCTGACACAGGTGAGCTGAGTCTGGTCGGACCGTTACAGATGGATGGTCCATGCGTTTGGAGAGAGAGCACTTTTCAGAGGCGCAAAGCTGACAGGGTGCCAGGCCTGTCACAACAGTGCCACAAATGGGGGGTTACACAACAGAAACTGATTTCCTCACAGTCCTGGGGGCTGGAATCATGGCAGAAGTTGTCAGGAGGGGTAGTTTCCTCTGAGGCCTCGCCCCTTGGCTTGTTGGTGGCCACCTTCTCTCCGTGTCCTCACATGTGCGAGTCTGTATCCTAATCTCTAGAAGGACATTCCCTAGGAGTGTCCACCCATATGGCTTCATTTTAACTTAATTAACCGTATCTCCAAATACAATCACTTTCTGAGAGACGGGGGATTCGGACTTTAAATGCACATTGTGAGTGGACAGAACTGAGCCCCCGACTAAGGAGCCCCTATCATTCATGCTCTTCCATAATGAAGGCAACCCAGCGGAGGTCTGTGGATGGTTCTTCATTCCCAGTATGTAGCAAGGGTGCATTTTATCTGTCTGAAGTCATCTGATACAGCCCTGCATTAAGAAATCCTAGTAACCTAGATTCTGAGAACCTTGACCAGTCTGAATAGTTAGAAGTGGCACTTAGCAGCCACGTGGCCCCTCGATGTCACTCGAGGTCTCCAGTCACACCATCCTCACCTGTGGTTCAGGGATCACAGCCCACCTTCCTCACACTGTTATCGGAGGCTCGCGGAAGAGTGAGTTTGAAGAACAGAGAGCACTTGACAGATGTAAAAATGTTTCCCCAAACTGGATGTTTGTTGTTTTACTATTTGGTGTTGGGTTTTCCTCCTCAGCCCCGGGATCCAGCCCTGGAACTTTGCATGGTCTGCATCTTAGTAGTCTCAGTCACCTGAGCCACAAAGGTGCACCCTGATCGGTTTTTAAAGGTGTGTCAATTGGACCTCTCACTTCCCAACAATAACCAAGAAAGGACCCACAGTTTTTCCAAGTTGCTTGAGACTCAATGAAATTTTTTTTAACAGCCTTTTTTAAACATCATGAATGTGACAAAATTTTTAAAACTCAGGCAGTGTTTATAAATGTTTAAAATTTCTAAATAAAAAGTAAGTCGCTCTCCTGTCATCACACATTTTCCCCCAGGGTGCAGCCAGCACCATTTCAGCTGTTCTACCACTTGAATGTGCCTCTGTGAGAATGTCCGTCTGCAAGAAGGCATGTGTGCCTTCCTGGTTTGTGAGCACAGACGGATGCTTCATGGCTGTTCCTTTAGTCCTTTAACATTATACTTCAGGTTATACTGAGGCACCTAGCTGTCACTATTTAGTGGCTGCATAGGACTTAGGTTTTCTCTACTCCATTCCGAGTTAAGCACGTTGGGCTATTGCCTTGTCATCCCCCCAACCCCAGCCAAGCACACCCCAGAAGAATTAGCTCTCAGATTTATTTCCTAATCTTTGTATTCTGTTCCACAATGTATTATTTTCTCCTTTAACCTTCATTAATTCCTCCTTTGGTTTACTGTTGCTTCTCCTTAAATGCACTTGTTTCTTTCTGGTTTATCGATATAAATATTGTAAGACTGAATACTGTTCTGGCTGTAGCCTTGGGTTCTGGTTTGTCATTGTTATGTTTTCATCTGTAGATCCTATAATTTTGGTGTTGGTGTCCTCTGTGGCTAAGGATTCTGGAAGAAGGGGGATTGGGGTCTCTTTGGATTTGCCTTCTGTTTTCCTCACGGGTGTTGACTTTCTTTGCCTTCTGTGGTTTTGCTTGTGTGACTACTAGTACCTTTTGGTCCTAGTGCAGTGGCTCCTTTATGAACGTTGTTTGGGCATTTACACAGATGGACTGCTATCTGGAATGCAGAGTTCAACACCTTAATTAGATCTACTTTTTTTTTTTTTTTAAGGAAAGGTGAAGGCAGGCAGGACAAGAGGAGGAAGAAGCACTTTGTTTTTATTTAGTTGTTCACCCTGGTTGTCCTCCACCCCAGCCACCCTAGGCCCAGTCTTTGAACCCAGGACTATATGACTTGCTCCTTCAGAGGCAATTGACCTGATTGCCACTTCACCATCTGCACCTAGATCTACTTTTTAAATGACACTATTTAGGTTTCTTTGTCCTTGTTTATTTGGGTTCATTTGGTGTAATTTGGATTTAGACAAGTAAACTATCAGTCTCATACTATAACAAGTTCCACACTGTAGTTCCCTGTCATTTCTGATTTTGGTCCTTTTGATGCAATGATTTTTCAGTCCACAGATAATTCATGACTTTGGTTTTCACTATGAATTACAGTTTCTGTTTTAAAGCACTTTTCTTTGAATCAGTCAGTGTTTTTGGCCCTAAATCCAATATAGTTCAAACCTAGGAAGACTGAGTTCCCTGCTTTCATTGTATTTTTAAATAGGTGAGTTTTGTCCATTTACATTATTGAGATTATAAGCATGTTTTATCTTTCGTTCATGTTATGCTTTTAGTTCTCTATTTTAACCTTTTAATTTGTGCTCTCAATTTTTTCTTTGTTCATTATTTCATGACTGTTCCTTTCATTTCTTTTTTTCTAGAAATACTCACTTCTTTATTTTTCATTCTCCCTTATAATGACAACATATCTTTTCTGTCTGTCCTACCAACAAATTTTAGTTATTTAAATAGTTCACTTCTAATTTTTACCTTCAAGTCTTTCAAAGTACTTAAGCCCCTATTACCTGCTTCTTTAAAACTTCTCCATCTCCCATTTTGTCTAGGATAGTGTTTTTCAAACTTCACGTTGTGATCCTCTAAGGGAATTGCGCGTTTCCTTTAGGTGGTCATGGAGGCTATTTTTAAGAAGTGAAATGGAAAAGAATCAAATGGGAAACATAACAATGTAATCCTCATAGTAATTGTAAATATTTCATGAAACTCCTTTCAGAATTGATAAATGTACTTGATAGTCTATGCTGAGTAAATATTAGATAGTCTGTACTGAGTCTATGTAAAGTGAAATCAGTTATTGTGGGTGACAATGGGAAAAAAAAACAAGCCATCTTCTATGTCAGCTTAAGGGAGGGGCTCATCAGAGTTAGAATCCCTTACTTACTGCATGTATCAGCTATTTGCTGCATCTTTAAATTTATTTTTATAAAACTTGGGGTCAGCCACACTTTCTTTCATTCCTTGTATTGTCATCTCTGCCCAGGGTCATTTATTCATACGGAAAAGTCTAAGACCAAGTTGGAACTCCATCTTTCCTGGATGCTCAAAGGAGTCCTTCTTTATTCTGAAGGTCATTTAGGTCATTTTTCCTAGGGCATCATGTACTCCTGATCTCTAGAGTCAAGCCTTTTACTTCTGGAAGGTTACTTGAATCTTATCTTTGACAATTTTTAATTTGATTGGATTCTCTAATTATCTATTACATGTGTTACATTGTTTATATATTTTATAAAGCTATTTTCTCCTGCATCCTTTTTCCTTCTGTGCTCTGTGACCTCTGTCCACAGGCTGATTGCTCTACATTTTCTTTGAATGGTTGACTGTATGTTTTTCACAGTTTCTATGTGTTTAGTGAATATTTATTCATCTTTCATATATTTATCTTGTTCCTTTTTCCTTACTTTTTGTCTGAATTTTACAGAGCCTGTGCTATCGATTTACTATTCCCACTGCTCACTTTTGAACTAAAGTGGCTTCTTCCCAAACCGTCTGTGACCCATGGAGACTGTGTCTCTGTGCGCGCACATGCACCTTCATTTAGCTCGTATGCTTGACTGGCAGGCAGAAGTGGGCAGTTACAGTGCTGTTTGAATTTCAGAATCTTATCTTCTAGGACCTCACCAATTCACCTGCTTCAGGCAAAGATGGTAATGCCATACGAACCTCCACTGACAAACCTTCGAATTCGACAGCGAGTTAGAACTGCACTCTCCCGGCACTGCTGGCATCTGCTCAATAGATACCCCTTTGTCACACCACAGTCCCACGTGACTCCTGATTTCAGCAAAGACTGGACATTTTTTGTTAATCTCTCTGTGTCTTTGATGCTTAGGGTGATTTCTAAGAGGATCAAGGAGGAGAACATCGATTATACCAGTTTCTCAAAAGCAGGCATTCTCTAAATCTCAGTACTCTTAAAAGTGACATATACCTGCCAATATGTACACCAAAACTTGACCTGCTTTGAAGATGAAACTTGAGAGTTACTAGAATTGACCTTTCTGGTCAGTGAGAATGAACTGAATCTCGTGCTGGAATTCAACATACGGAACCATACTTGCCAGTTCAGTGTGACATGCCCACCTAGTTTACCCATGCAGAGTTACCTTGTTCTGCACAGTTGTGTTTAGGAAAACCTAATTTCATTATGGTGGCTTGACTGGTAGGTTGGAGTTTAAATGCTAATTCTCTGTTAGAGAAATTATAATCGGCCCAATCCAAGAGAAGGAGAAGACAAGGAACCCAGCACTCGTAGGTCTTCTGTCTTGCTTGCTCTGAACTTGAACTCTTAGGGCATTTTTCTCCTTTAATCTTTACAACCATTCCATGGTTATCCCTTCCTGACAAGTGGAGAAACTGAGGGGTTTCTCAAAGTCACCAGCTAGTAAATGCCAGTACTTCAACCCTCCAGTCTTTTCACTAGCTTTCTGCCTCCCAGGTTACCATATTCACAGAATTCAAGGTGTCTCAGGATCACTGTGGGGTTGTGTAAACATCGAGTCGAAAGATCCACAAAGGGGCCTCCCTAATGTTTTGTTTCGTGATGCCGTTAATTTCCATGGACCAAGGGGCCACTTCTCTGGGTGCGTTCATAATCACACCCAGCACTTACCTGCCTTGTGTAGGCTTTCATTAGCTCCTCTCACAGGAGAGCAGCCAGTGTGGAAAGCGGTTGGGTGACTGTTCCAGGATCAGCGCAGCATCCCAGGAGAGAGAGCTCAGGCAGAACCTCCCCACCCCAGGCTTAGCCCAGCACCTGAAGTCCCCACTCACCAGGTTCAGGCTCTCTGTTGCCTTCATAACCCCGACTGGGAAAAAGATGCCTTCTCTCACTTCTGCTGCTAGCCAGAGCGTTTTGTAAAGCATGGTGACGCGTGCAAAAAGGAAAGGTCACATCAAGAATTTAATACACGGGATGCTCGTTTTTAATATTCAATTTCAAGTATTTCTGATCACGAAGCCAAGACTATTTCAGTTAAAGTTGCTAACAATAATTTTTTATTTTTTTATATTTTTTATATTTAATAAAGTTCCACTGAGAAAATTATGGGGAAAGGAACTGGCTGTCTTTTTAAGTACATATACGTTTGCAACCACGCACAAATGGCTAGCTTAAAAAAATGAAGGCAGGAGATATGAAATTAGTCACCCCACCTCGCCCCCCAAACACCCTCCGGCGTCCCACTATCAAAGACCTTATTTTTAAATGCTTGCATGATAATGACAATAGCCTTCTGTTTCACATAGTAGGGTCCAAGCATTATTAGAGAATTTATTTTTCTCCTAATTTAAATGACATTTTCATATATGTATTTCATGTGCAATAATGTTTTGGGAGCAACAAAAATACAAACGAGGAAAAGTGCACTTAATATAAAGCACTTTTCTTTATTGAATGTGAAGTCCATTATCTGCCATGATAACTTAGTTGACAGCACCCACAAATGTCTTCGGAGCCAGGTTTGATAAAACAGATCCCGAGTCGTATGACTAAGAGACCCCGCTCATGACACGTCAGCCACAGATAGATGGTGCATTTTCTGTTTTAAAGACTCAAACAAAACTTTTCACATTTTTCTTTGGAAAAAAAAAAAATTACATTTGAAGTCCTTTTTCACCCAAACACATTTTGAGATAAGAGCTCACAAGTCTTGACATTATTTCATTTTGTTATGCGCATCTGTCAAGGAACCGAGATATGATACAGCTACTAAAAACTGATGATTGTGGAACAGAGAAACTTGACAGCATTTCATTTCCTTTATGTTCTGATGATACATTTATCAGAAAACCTGTATCTCTTCTAGTTCTGCTAGAAATTGGTAGAATTCAGGAACTCAAAGGCCAGGCAAAGAACCATCCTATTATTTGGTATCATCTTACATTTTAGAGAAGTTGCTTGGTGGAGTCATTGTTAAAGCTTTTGCTTCTCTTTCCATTATTGAGACCCACTATCCACAGATCACATTTCTATAGGCCCTATAACTGCTTTGCCGCACAAATTAAATGCCAGGATATTTCATACATATACGCGAGTGCTTCAATGCTTGTCAGTCAGAGTTTATAAAATACAGGGATTACAACCAGATATTAACATCCAAATCCATTGTGCTCATTTTATGTGTGAAAATGAGAAACCCTCATGGAGACGCTAGATTTCCCAGGTTCTTTTGTCCCCCCCCGTTTTTAATTTATCTCCAGGTTTTTGAGTCTATAACATGATTTTGCTTATCAATTTAATGGAGTGATAAAACCTATCTAGGAATCAGAATGATCAGACTAAAGTTGGATCTACAGGTTGTTCGTTCTTCAGCCCTGCCCTCCTGAGGGTTTTAATGGGGCCACGTCCTCCCTAAAATAAGTACCCCTCCCTCCCCGCTTTTTAAATTGTGGTTTAACTAGTGATAGGATTTGTTTCACATTTTAAAAAAAGTTGGGTTTAGAAAGCCATTGCCTTCGGGGGGAGAACTATAAAACTTTTCAACATGTTCTTTTTATGCTCTTTTAAACAGGTGTACTTCAAAAGGAATTATCCAGAGATTACTCATAATGGCCATGTGACTGCGAACACTTCTAATGGACAGCCTACAGCCTTAACTATTTTTGAGACAGCACTGTGATTCTACTCTGATGTCAAGTCTTACTCCGAAGGCATTTTTTTTTTCCTCACTAGTTTTTGCAGTATGTAAACGATATTGTACTTTGTTTTGGTTTTTACTCTAGCAACAAATGTTGACATATACAAGATGTTAGTTTATTTGAATTTTTCCTCCCACTTCGCCCATTGATTTTAAGCTCCGACAAACGATTTATCATGTTTATCTGAATGTTAGAGTTTGGTTTTGCTTTGTTTTTGTTTTTTTCCTAATCAGAGGTGCAGGCCACCAATAAATGGTGTCTACCAGGTTTTGTGCCTTAAGAGACTCCAGAGCCAGAGCTCATTTTGTAAGGTAGAAAGCAAAGCTGTCACGGATTTCTTTAACTGCTCCTAAAATTGCTTATTACTTTCCAACACATCAGGGATTCTGTTTACTTGAAGACCGTGTGAAGTTGCCATTTTGTCTCACCTCTTTCTTGAACATAACTAGGATCCACTATTTCCTCCAAAGACCTCTGCTTAATATAGTACAGATAACACTAATAGGTATGTGTGTGTGTATGTGAGTATGTATATGTGTGTGTGTGTATATATATATATATATATATATTCATGCACATATACACACACTAAGTTACAGCTTAGTAGGGAGAATCTACCCCCCTCCAAAAAAAAATGTGGTTAAAATATAGAAAGGAAATATTTAATTGTATGTTTGAAAAGAGAATTTAAAATGCTGCTTTCTCCAAATAGAAGCCCTCCTAGGTGATTTGATCATGAAGGACAGTGTGGTCACGGACCGACTTTTAGGGTTACCTAACCCTGCTGTGAACACAGCTGCTGTTTTAAACTCAGCCTGGCGGTATTTCTGGAAAAGGCTAAAGCACTAGCAGTAATTCCCAAAATGTGCAGTTGTCTCCTTATTCGAATTTCTGACGTACTGACAGCTAGCACTCTGTGACCTGGAACCACCATGTGTCCTTTGTAATTGCACACATTGGCTCTTCTGAGTTGGTGAGACAAACTGAAAGCCACTGCAGACATTGGCTGTAATTAGGCACTGAGTTCTCAGGACGCATCCAGAAAGTTTCCTGTCCTGAGCTGGCCGGCCGCCTAGTCAGTTTACTTCTACCCGTTAATATCAGTTCCTTAGGTCTTTCTGTTTCAGGCATCAACCAAGCGCGATACTTTATATGGTTTGCTGTATCTTATTTGAAATCTGGGTGTAGAATTTGTCTAGATGGTAAAGGCTATAGTAGAGTTGAAGTTCCTAGAGGTTTCGCTGCCATGGTTTTAAGTGGATTCTCATGACCTCTGAGAGGGAGGTACCCCCAAGTTGCATATATTCTATGCCTTCATGTGGCAGGGTTTGGACTCTTCAATGGAGAGAAACAAATGTTTTATAGAATCAAGCCTTAAAAATCCACACATGGCAAACATCAAAATACATGAGTTCAGTGGCTATTTGCCTCTTTGTATTTAGAAAATAACATGGTCAATGGCTAGCCTAGTACATCAGCAGGTTGTTGTAATCGACATTGTTAGTATTTCAGGAGATTGAAGTGACGACGATGGTAATGAGGTTTGTTACAATAGAAATATTTGAAATGTATATGTGTATTTGGTCTTTAGTGGTTAAGGCAGTTAAATAAATGTTTCTATTTTATTTCTGTTTTAACATTCTCATAGAATTTTTTTTTAAGAAAACAATTCAATTGAAATAAATGACAGTTTTCATCTCCACACAGATTTGTATTTTTATTAGAGGAATAACTGACTTACGTCCTTGCCATTGAGTTTCCCTGCAATTGAAAAAAAAAGCTTTATCAACTGGTTCTCTGGGCTGGTTAGGATTAGCAAAAAAAAAAAAGCCTGTAGATGGGTTTTGACAACTGTCTGAAACATCTGACAGGGTTTGAAACAGTTGATACTGTAAAAAGCCCAATGGCACCCCTTCTAGAAGAGAGTCTTCGTTTATGCTTCAGGCTTGAGCAAGTATTAAATTGTTGAGAATTTTTGGTTTTCAAAAGGGGACTTCATCCTAAACCAGCAAGAAACATCTTCTGCGACTGCATGTAAAACACTACAGAATGTTGGTTCTCAAAGTGTGGTCCCTGGACCAGCGGTATCATTGTCACCTGGGAACCTACTAGAAATGTTGATACTTATGTCTGGTGACTCAAACTCTTGTGATGGGGGCCAGTAATCTGTGTCTTAACCAGCCCTAAGAATGACTCTGATATAGACGAAAGTCTGAGAACCAGCACCACAGAACATTAAAACACCTAAACTCATTAGTGAAAACAGAGAACCCCACTGGAGACATGGACAGGAGACTTAGACCATTCCAGTGACAATAGCTGGAAAAATACTCCCTCTTGTTAGCTGCCAGGGGAACACAGATTACAACTTTCCCAACACAACGGGTGCCTTCCCTTGGTGAGTGTCAGTCAAAAGACACAAACCCGAATTCCCTGAAGTAGAGTTTTCTGACAACAAGAAGGAGACAACATGATAAAGCACTGCCTCCTCTGAGTACTCTGCTGACAGGGTTTCCTGGGCAGCAGCTGAGGAAGTAGGCGGTGATCGCCAGCAAGATGCTGGGCAGGCTCCAGGCCCACTGTGCAGGTGTCCACCTTCCTCGTGCCTGGCTACGCCTGCAGGGGCTGCAAAAATGGCAGTGCAGGCTCACCTGTAAGTCATTCTTTGCAGTTCTGTGCCTGCTCAGGCCAAGGGTGGGTCAGAAGCGCTTTGCTTGGACAAAGATTTTCTCTACTTCCCCAAAGTATTTATCTATTCAGTTATCTAGAATTACGAGGTTTTCAACAGCCAAAACGTCAGAGACCAGGTTTGAAGGATGGCCTCATGAATTGCTTTCCGTTGTAGTACTGGGCTCTCCTACTGATGGCCCCCTAACAAAACCACAAGAAATGGCAAAGATTGAGGATACAGTTATGTCAGAGTCGCAGCAGAACTCTCCTGTACCGCTGTGTGTGTAGAAGAGGTGGGTAAAAGTGACTTTGGAGAACAGCTGGACGACATTCACCCTAGTTGCATATCCTTCGATCCATTCGTTCTACTCCAAAGGTGCGTGCGTGTGCCAGGGTGTTCCTAGAAGCAGTTCCTAGTATCCCAAACTGCAAATAATCCAGATGGTTAGCAGCAACAGGAGGCACATCAACTGTGATATGAGAGAACAGGCCACAGCAACGAGAGCAATGAAAGGACAGGCGCGTCTCACACTCCAGAAGGCTAACCCAGCAGGATCCGTGCACTCCGCTTATACCAAGTTCAAACATCCTTACACTGTAATGTTCAGAGTCAGAGCGCTTCACTCTGGGGAAGTGGGAGAAACAGAAGAGGAGCGTTTAGGATGCCTACAAATTGGACAGAGACCAGGCAGGCATTGGCGGTTAATTGGCATTCACTTTTGTTTTCTGCACTTTTCTGTTACATGTTATATGGACACAAATTTAAAAGTTCCCAACTTCTTTTTTAGACAAACTCAAATTCAATGGCTCAGTCGTCTAAAACAGTCTGCATCCAAGAAGCTGTCTCTGCTGAGTTCTTAAAATATGAGGCTATTCAGGGGTTGTGTTATGACTCCTAACAAATGGCCTCATTGAAATCTTGGGGTACGGGGAAGTCAGGGTCTCTATTTCTCTAAGCAGTGACTAAGCCCCATGTCTCCTTTCCAATGACAGAAGTGCAAAAGTAAACTGTAAGGTTTTTCTGAATTCTAACTTTTTAAACCACTCTATGAAGGTAAGATCGATATACTAAAAGCTGTACATGTTTTGTTTTCAAATTGATGAGTTCAGATAAGTATACACACTTGTGAAACCACCAGGACGGTCTAAGTGATAAGCTTATCTGTCACCTCTAAAAGACTTCTGCTTGCTTGCTTTTTTTTTTACTCTCCACTAATAGGAAAAGAGATCCAAACAAAAAAAAGTAATGCTGAATATTTGGATAGTGCCATCACAGGGTGATGTCTTACCTTGTGAAGAAACATTTCAATGATGTTACAACAATTTGAAGAGTTGTTAGCTTATCCACCAATTAAATTATTAGCATGTAAACTGATGAAAATTGATTTATGAGGGTTTGATCAGCTAGAAACCCCTCTTCTCAAACCTGAGTATTTGTTTCATACGTAAGCCTGAGAAATTTAACGATGTTCAAAACCTTATACTCTAAAATGTTTTCAAACTGATTCTATTTAGAGCGCTTTCAAAATACATCTCTACTTAGTGAAAACAAACTTCCTTGTAATTCCATTCATGTTATCCAGGGAATGAACAAAATTATATTTGACTAAAAGAAAAGAGAATGAAATCTTTGACTTGGGATGAAGCAAACTAAGAAAATTAAAATTAAAACCAAAAAGCATCCTAAAAGCCATGTTTATGGACAATCCAATTTAGTCACCAAATAAAACAACCTAATTCTCAAAAGTTCATTTATTGAAAATTGAGTATGTGTCAATAAAATGAAATTACATTGTGCTGTCTAAATAATAGAGCGGTGGGTTACATTATGCCACAAATACATACTAAAAAACAGTTACAGGTTCCCTCAGGAGCTTCAATAAATTCATAGATTTCCATAAAATATGGTGTTTACATTTTAATGTGCATATGGCTTAGAGAATTGAGGATTTTAAATGGAAGGGTAACTGCATTCACACCTGAGACTTGGTTACTACCATTTTACATTCTATTTTAGAATTTAGAAATAAAGGGTAGTCATCTCTTATCTGCAGTTTCAGTTGCTTGTGGTCAACCAATGTCTGAAAATATTATATTCAGTTATGTACTTTGGGAGACATCACATTTACATAACTTTTATTATAGTATATTGAAATAATTGTTCTGTTTTGTTAGTGTTAATGTTTTAGTGTGCCTAATTTACCAATTAATCATATGTATGCATAGGAAAGAGTGTAGTGTTTATTCGATTGAGTACTAGCCATAGTTTTGTGCATACACTTGGGGGGAACTTGGAGCATATTGCGTGGATAAGGGGGAAGACGCCTATAAATGTTGTAAATATACAAATAACCAACAATTTTCAAATAGAAATCTTCCCCAAGGATTGGAATCTTTTTTTTTTTTTGATATGTAACAGCTTTGATTCCCTGGAATACAGACTCTGAGATGGACTTTTGTGTTTGGGAGGTTAATTAGTATGTGCCTTTGGGATCAACTCTTATGGAATCAAGACAGAAGAAGCAGAGGCACAAGTCCAGCTAGAATGCTGACCCCACTGGGCGCTCTGGAGCTAAGGTTGCCCATGAGGGGTTGTCCTGCTAAGGGCCAGTGGCCAGGTCTTTATGCCACTATGTTGACCAATCATTGTAATGTGGCTGCCTCCAGACAGGCTGGTGGCTGAATGCCGGCCATTTGTAGTACTTCCAAGTCACTGGGCAATGAGTGCTTGACAGAAATCTGGGGCACACGTTCCATGTCCACCAGTGTTTCATTTCCAGAAGAGATTTCAGTCAAAGTAAGTGCTTGTACTCAATAACCTTCAAATATAGAATCACAAGGTAAATAAAGGTGTCCCCTACTTTGAAAAGTTCATGTTATACTCTTTCCTTTTTATGAAAGGCCTATATTATCAAGACCTGTTTTCACTAAATGAAATCAGAAGAGGATTTTCTCTTTAAAAAGCAATCCGGAGAGGATATTCACTGCTAGCAGTGACAATGGCATTCCGTATTCGTTTTCCAGCAGCTGTTATGGAGGCAGCAGTCTACAGAGGCCCCGCCAGTCTTCCTGGGAACTAGTCTGGACAGGCTGTGTATCGTGTCATTCTGACTTTTGCTGCATGGTAATGTGATTTTAGAGTTTCTGTTACTTGATATCCTCTGGCAGGTTACCTTTGAGTTTGGAAATGTTAAAAAAGAAAAAGAAAAGAAATCCATATAAATGAAAATATTTCCTAGGATCGCTCCTGCTTTCAGAGTAGGGAAACCTACAACCTCATTCTCTAAGATCAAACAGTTTTCATCTTTTAAGACAGAAGCCATCGTAAGATCACTTTTCTCCCGAGGTAACGCCTATATATTTCTATCATTCCCTGACTACCCAGATTTTTTTTTTTTTTTGGAGGAGGAGGACTGCACATGTATTTGGAATAAGGGACACGTGGAGCCATTCCACAGCGGGTGGAAATACAGACTTTCAAGGAGTATTCTTTTTCTATTTACCTATTTCCATAATATTGAATTTTACTTAGTCTGTATTTATTACTTTGATGATTTAAACAAAAACCAAAAGTGAAAAAAATGAATATTTGACAAAAATATTAAAGCTTAAATGTTCAGCCAAGTGTGGAAAAAAGCATATTTATAATTCTAATGTTAGGTAACATATTGGTCAGTATCCCCTAGAGAAACAGAACAGGGAGGTCTCTGTGTGTGTGTGTGTGTTTGTGTGTGTGTCATCTATCTAGATACAAAAGGAAGCGGCTTACACAATTAGGAGATGCACAAGTTCAGAATCTGATGAGACAATATCTCAGTTCAACTTAGGTGGGAAACTCTCCCTGACTTGGGGAGTTTTTCCATGGTGGAAATGTCCTGTGCAATCACCCTGCCACCATGGCCACTTTGTCTATGAGCCCACTGGGATGTTACAGGGTGACTGGGAATGAGACTGACTGGTGTCCGCAGAACAGGACATTTTGTCCACTTGATTATGAAAATCCTCCTCTGCTGAGGTCACCCATGCTGAGCCTTCACTTGGGACACAGACAGGCGATAGGTTTTGCCCTTTCAGGGAAGTCAGACACACGCCTCTTCCCCAGTGACCATCCAGACACTGGGCACAGCCTGAGACTGGTGGCCATTACATATCAGGTGAGGTGAACCCAGGCGCTGCTCCTCTGGGTACCCTTATTTTGGAAGGTGCACTGTACTTGGCTAAATATCCTTTACCATCTTGAAATATTTCTTTTTTTTTTAAAGGAACCTACTTTTTCCATTTTGCACAGGATTTGCAAGTTATGTTACCTGCTTTACATATTCATAGGTGGTCTATTTCCTCAAGAAACCATTAACTTCCAAAAGACTGGCGCTTACCCTATGCTTGTTTGTTGTGTTTGTTTTGCATTTCTATCAGTGTTGAATAGTGGTTGCTTGTTCAGTATTGGCTGAATGAATGAATGGCCAAGAACAAAGCTTCCTTCTAAGCTTTCTCATTTGGAAATTTGGAGCCGTAATCTGGGATAGAAAGCTCTGGTCTGGGAGTTCATCACACATATCTGCTTGACAAGGCTGGCTCTGCCATTCACTTGTCATGTAGGGTCACCAAAGAATTTATTGTCCAAAGTAGGACACTTGAGAGTAAAAGGAAAGCACTAACTAGCCAAGGTGCCAGGGCAATATACTGGGACCATCCTTGTCAAAATAGGGTATGGTCACTCAACAGTCATGCCACCTTAGTTACATGCTTGTATAAACATTTCAGCCTCTGTGACCCTCAACTCCTCTTTCTGTAAAATGGATATACTGCCTGCCATTGCATGGTTACTTAGATTGAGATGACTGATGGACCAAAAGCATCCAAGGAAACAA
This sequence comes from Solenodon paradoxus, assembly GCA_004363575.1. Lineage (NCBI taxonomy): Eukaryota > Metazoa > Chordata > Mammalia > Eulipotyphla > Solenodontidae > Solenodon > Solenodon paradoxus. The sequence continues at coordinate 86,799 of RJWH01001066.1, forward strand.
AGAACAGCATCATTGACATTCAACAGGAAGACCCTTTTCTACCAGAAGAGAAGAAATAGATGTGGATGAAGGTAGGTTGTAGACTGTAGAAAGTATGTTTGAGGAAGTCATCTGCTGGTCTAAACCAAACTTCACATATAGTTAAAATGAAACAAGCACAAACAGATGAGCAAAGCTCTAGAGCCAACCTCCCAGGTTCAAATACTGGCTTCTCTGCAACTTGGCTGTCTGAGTTTGGGTTTCCTCCCTACTACCTGCTTATCATTGGGAAGCCCACAGTGCTTCCATTGCTTTGTAAAGTTCAGAGAAGGATAATGCTTTTCTCAGAGGGCTATTGCAAAGATTAAATATGACTGTGACGCTCACTCTCTGTGTTCCATCCATTAGTACCAGGCCATCAGCTGTTTGTAACTAGGAATTTCAAGAAAAGCTAGAAACTTGTTAGCTATTTGACGTCGCCATGACACCTAAACTCAGGATCAGTGGAATCTTGCTGAACTGGCTGGAGACCAGTGTGGCAAGGTGCATGTGACTTGAGCTACCCAATAGTCATGTGCAGTAGAATCATTTGTTATCCATGGGTTGAAAATTTTAAATAACAAAGAGAATTTACTCTTAATTCCAAAGTTGAGAAGCTTTGCTCTAGAACAATGCTGGCTATGTGACTAGCTCTCAATAAATAGTAACCTCCTTATTGTTAACACATCAGATGAAAATTATACGATGCTTTTTACATTTAAAATTAGACTACATAGGGCCTCCAAAAGATTCTGCTAATATTAGCAATGTTTTAATAGCATTAGAACATTAAGAATAATTAAATTCCTGCTCAGGGTTGAAGGGTTTTTCTTTGACTAAAAAGGTACTTGACTGCACATAGGGGGTTATATTATTTTGTAAAGCACAGTTACCTCAATAAAAAACTACTTTTTAAAATTAAAACAGTAGGTACTTGGAAAGTAAAACAATACTATGGATGTGATTACATCTACTATAGTGTTGAATCAACAGCATTTTCTTCATGTAAAAAAAAGGGACATGGGGAGCCATCAAGCCACTTTAAAAACCCTTTGGAGAGCATAGGTTTTATGTATAAGATGATTTTCCTTGAAAAACAAGTAATATGGATGGGTTTACTGAATGCGTGCTTTAAAAATAGTGTTCTAAGGGAAATAACCTCAACTTTTCAAAAACGAAAATAGCAGTGTATTTTGAAAAGCTAAGAGAAATGTATACTTATTTGAACTTAGAACTAAAAAATAACATCGCTAAAATGAATAGCATCCCCAAGCCCTATATGACCTCCCTCTCTACTCCAGGCTGGTCTGACTTGCCTTGGGGGTCCACACTGAGACTGTATGACTTCTCAAGAAGAACGAAGATCATGACTTAGATACTCTATGAAATGTTTTACAGAAAGTGCATTGGATGGGTCTGACTAAATCCAAGTTTTCACTCAGCAACCCTGCTCATAAAACTCAGCCAGCTTACAATTATCCATCCCAATAGATGAAAGCTTGGATAGTCCGAAACCATGCTTGATCCAAAAGTTAATTCTATTTACTTTTGGAAGGCATTATGCAAAAAATATTTTTAAAAATTAAATTCTGAAGACTAACTAGACAAAAATGGAAATGAGACTGAATATATATTATATTAGAAGTGCTATGAATAAGAAAGGAACTGCCCACTGAGGATTGAGGGTTTTAAAATGTTACATTTTCTAATTTTTTTTAATCCACAAGTCCATGCTGATTTTAATAAGGTAGATGATAGCTGTAAAGAAAGGAGAGCTCTTCTTTGCAATAGGATGCCAACTAATACCTACAGATGAACAAATTTTAAAAGTACCATACTGCTGCCATCTTTGTTTTATATAAATGAGATAAAAATCAGTCTTGGCTGCTAAATATAGGGTACATGTTGGGCGATGAGACACGGCATTTTCACAAACAACGTATCTTCCCAGATTAATTAGTTCCAAATGGGGCACTTGTTTCTTTAAAGTGGAAAAATCTGGCGGACACCACTTCCACCATGTGACCAGAGTTAACATGCATAATAGACCTGAACTCATGCCTTGATGTGTGAAGCAATAACACATTATTTCTGTGGCATTCCTGGGGCCCCAAAGCCAAAAGGCAAAGCCCAAATCAAATCAACAGTCAGACAAACCCCAAACGAGGACATTTTACATAACTGATCTGTCAATGGCAAAGGCTGAGGAAGGGATTGAGATTAAATGGAAACTGAAATGAGCTGACCATGAAATGCATCCGGTGATCCTGAACTAAGAGAAAATACAATGAGGTCAATACTAAGATCATCGATAAAATTTGAGAACAATACAGCAGATAATAGAGTTGCAGCAATGCTAAATTTCCTGAATTTGCTCATTGCATGGTTATGTAAGAGAATGTTCTTATTCTTATGAAATACACATTGATGCATTTAGGGGTGAAGGATTATGATGTTTGTAATTTACTTTCAAGTTGTTCAGCAAAATGACTGTGTGTACTGCTATATATAATACACACACACACACACACACACACACGCACACACATATATGTGTTCATTTTGTTCTATATGACCCTGGGTCAGAAATAATGTCTATTATTATATCTATCCATGTCTCTAACGACAAAGCAAAATGTTAAATAGATAAAGGAAAAATGTCAAATAGATAAACCTAGAAGAAAGATACACAGGAGTTCATTATACCTTCACTAAAACTTTTCTGTAGATTTACTTTCTTTCTTGAAAAAAAGAAAACAGCTTTCCCTAGCTCAAACGAGTGAAGAACCCACATCTAGAAAAGCAAGAGCACCTATGCTCTATAGGGACCATCAGACAAGTTCTGGTTTTCAGTGTAATTTGCACAGCTCTCTCCCAGCTGGTGGACTCCAATGTCGCTTAAGACAAAAGCATAGAAACACGTATATCTTCACCATGGAGCAAGCGGAGTTTAGGTGCCTTCTGCTAACCAGGTCCTTTGTCACATAGGCAAGACAGATCATGTGCGTTTTTAAAAGGGCTGTTAGACTGGCAAACGCAGACTCACCTGGGAGACAAATTTGCAGAACAATGCCATTCACACCATTTTTAGAGGCCACAGCCGCCTGCAGAATTGCCTGGCTGTGTGGCTGGAGGCTCCAGCAGCAACAGAGCTGTGGGGAGGAGCCTGGGGCCTCTACAGGCTTTTGAAACAGCGCTGAGCTGTACACAGCATCACTGCAGACTATCCCAGACAGTGTTCCAGAATGACGCCACTATACCGAAGGCTCCCTTCTCCCCACAGCCCCTGCTGGTTCTGTCGGGATTGGCACAATCCCGTTTATTCTGATAGGTACTTTCTTGATATGAAAATAAATTCTTTTAGTTTTCTTGAAGACCTGGTTTAACTGATCTGACTCTGCCACCAGCATTTTATAAAGAAAATGTTTTGATGCTACTTGTAAATGTAGTAACCAAGCCAACACACAGTACATAGGAGAAGGACATCAATTCATTCTTTTCCTCTTTCAAGGAAGTTCACCAGGGGCGCACCTGTGACTCAAGTGGCTGAGTGCTGGGGTGTGGACCACGGAGGGCCGAAGACCTTTTGCAACTAGGACCACGGTGAAAAAGCAAAACTAAAAATAAATTAATAAAGCTGTTTCTTTTTTCCTTCTTTCCTTAAACATACTGCCGCCTCCTCCTTCCTCTCAAAAAAAACAAAAAGTTTACTGGGGTACTTTGAAATCATGCTAGAAAGACAGGTGTCGGATTTGACAGAACAAAGGTAACATCTCCAGTCCCGTCAAATTCTACTGAAGTTCACTGATTTCTTTTGCTAAATATTTCCAATTTTTCTTCCTTTTTTTTTACTGGATAGTGAATACAATGAAAATGAGGGACCATTGTGTTCTCCTATTCCGGCGGGTTAAAACAGACAATACTTTGGGCAAAGGATACGGCTAATCACTTTCAAACATGTTGGTGGAATTGTGAAGTGTATTAACTTCCCGAAGTGTCACATGGTAACAGGAGCAAATTCTTTAAATGTCCCTATATTTTGGTCTAAAATTTTCTAGGAATCCCACACACCCTGTTGGAGTAGCGGTTAGGTCAGCCATCTCTGAAGGAGTGCAATCCACATACATCCCAAGAAGCTGGGTTTCAGTCCTGGGTCTGTGGGAAACAGCCAATGTGAACAACTAAAGAAACATAAAATAAAGTGCTTCTTCCTCCTCTCTCTTCCTGTCTGCCTGCCTACTCTCCTTCATTCCTGCTTTCAGCTTTCCTTAAAAAAAAATGTCTTTCTAGGAATCTGTCCAAATTCTATAAAACTACAAATTCCAGTTACAAAAAAAAAATACTTTCAAAGATATTTGTTGCAATATTATAATATCAGAAGTGGAAATAAACTAAATTCCTAAGAGTCCAAATTGGTATTCTTATGGAATAAAGTATTAGGCATTCAATAAAATAATCTTTCTGAAGATAATTTAGTGACGTGGGGTGAAGACTCATTGTATACTATTATATACATATGTAATTATATAAGTGAAAAAATTATCTAAATTTTTAACATTTTTTAAAGCACATTTATATCTTGAAAGCTCTGAAATTATATAAACAAAATGTTACAATAATTATGTCTGATCATTGATAATTTTTATTTCCATAGGTTCTTTGAATTTTCCAAATGACCTGCTGTGAGTATGGGTTAATTTTCAGGTCCAGAAAATACATAAAGATGCCATAGTGTTTCTTAGATTTAGCCTATACAAGTGAGTTTTCTGCTTTCCTTACGAGCAAAATCTGTCTACACAGAAGCACTTAACTTCACTATCTTTAGATCAGATCCTTCCCTTACCTCATGAACTATGTGGTACTTCAAGAAAGTTTTGTACAATAGTCTACAAATCCTTCAGGTGTTTTTATTCTCTAACAATTTCCGGCCAGTTTAAAAATTCCAGTATATTCCCATTCAAAACACAGGTCATGCGTATACTGGACTTAGCAAGGTTCTGAATTTGAAAATAATTTTTGAATGGAATTTGAAGACAGTGATTCCTTTCTAAAACTTTGAAATTTTTTTTATAAATATGCAAATACCATTACAAAAGAATTAAGAAAACCAAGTTAACAGTGGCGAACACAGCCTACTTGGTGAATTTAACACCCTAACAGCAAAAATAATGACCTACTCGCTATCAAATCTAGTTTTTACTGGAATCTGAGCTTCTAAGTTACACAATGGATCTAGCTTTGCCGCCACATGTCTTGTGGGGAGGCGCCTAACATCAATTATTGGGCAAAGAGAAATGGCTAGGCAGATTTTCCCGAGAAACTTGGTATTTCCCCATATTGTAATCACATGCAAGCTTCTGATTTATATGTGTGGGAGTGGAAAGGCAGATGACAACTAGGAAACTGAGACAATAACTTGGGTTGGTATGAATTTGGACTTTCAAGTCTTTCTCAAGCAGCTGGGCTCCAGAGGTGAGGACTGGTAGCTAGACTGTGTCTACAAATCGGCCAAGCCTTGACGTCCACCCATCGTGATCAGCCGGTCACCAAGATGTCCGGCCATGGAGAAAGACAGATTAGTTGTCTGTAGGTAGATTTTGCTTCTCTCCCTTGCTCTCTCACTTTTGTTACCTCTTCACATAATTAGAATATGACTCTATCTTAAAGGATTTCCTGTTAGTATTTGGGTGGAGATACTATAGCCATTTTGAAAACAAGTTCTGTATCAGTCAGCAATAGTCATTCCTATCTGATAAAGTCTCACTATTGTTTTCATCGCTGCCAGGAGCCTCCCTTGAAGGCTAGGTTTTTGAGTAGGTAGACCAGTAGCCACCCATGTGTAGTACTGTGTGTTAAGGAGTCATGGGAAAATCCTCTGCAGAAAACACATTCCCCAGTGATGCTTGAAAGACCATTGTTGTTGATTCATTTATGGAGATACCTCGTGCTCTCTCCTTAAAGTCCTTTAACAAATGAGATATTGTATTTTTACAAAGGTTTAACACAATAGGACATGAACCATTCAATTTGAGTGGGTTTATCGTATTGCTTTCTCCCTAACAGAAGTGATAAACAGCCCATGATTTGGGAGGAGTGATTGTTTTTGACCTATCTGAAAGAGAAGAATTTATCCCTGTAAACATGTCAGGAACTTCGCCAGTGAAGATATTTCAACAGCCAAGTTGCATTAGCATATCAAATCACAATAAGTAAATCTCCAAGGAGTAAAAATATAAATCAACTGAATTCCATTCACTTTATGCAGTCAGGTATACAAATTTAAACTCTACTCACCTGCATGCCTTGCCTATGAAGCTAGATTATCATTCAAATCCACTCTGGGTCAGAGCTGCTTGAAGGTCTTGTAGGATTTGACTTAAACTTCATCTTTTTTGGGAGGAGGAACTTGAAGAACCAGGCCTGCTTAGTAAAGAGAGGATTAGTCTGATGAAGGAGCCAAGGGAATTTTTGAAGCCTACCAGGTCTGATTCATCAAAGCTGAGCTAAAGATGGCATCTCGACCATAGGGGAAAAAAGAATCGATGTCAGTTGAACAAAAGAATGGCTTTCATACTGAGTATTCATTGAACAAGTGTATCCTTATATCAAGCAAACAACTCACCTACATCTCAACATCAAAAAATGCTGATGTAGTTTAAACTTTTAGACAACTGGACACAGTTTTTTACATTGCTAAGCATGCTATTTTAAGCCAATTCTTTCTCTCATTCCCCGCCCCCCTTCTTCTAATACAGGATGAAGTACCTACTGCCACTTTAGCCTACCCCTAATATTTTCTGGCTCAGGCCAAGCACCCAAATGGAAGCCCCCATTTGTCTAATAGGTAAAGCTATAAAAGCCAACGAGGTGCTCCATAAGTTATGTATTATCTTCACACCTTGACCACCTTGGAAGGCCTAGATTCGAATTTAGAATTCTTGGATTCTCAGAACTCTGTGCTGGAACATGGGGTCATGAGGAGAGCAGACCCATTCCTGAAGAGCCTCATGTGCCCAAGACAGCCCATGCCACAGGCAATTCTGTGCAAGCAGTTCTACCTGCCAGTGGGTCTTCCCAGGTTCAGGACTCCCCATAACTGTGTGTTGTTTGGTATTCTTGTCCTTGCAATATGGTCTCTGGCAAAGGGCCCATGTAGCTTCTTCAAAGGGGCCCGGGGCATTTGGACAGAACATTCCGGGATCCTGGGTAAACCGAATGGTCTAGAGCAGCGCTCTTGGTGTTTTAATCTGCATTTAATTCACCTGGGGCTCTTCTTAGCGAGCAGACTCTTGTTAACATCTGTAGGTCAGAGGGAAGTGCTGAGAGCTGCTGTGTTAACAGCTTCCAGGTGCTGTGGCTGGTGGTTCACTGCCCACATGCTACAGATCGCTCCTAAGGAACCAGCGCTGGGTAGGTGTGTCCCCTTGGATCTCTGATGTCGCACCCCCACAACAACAGGGCCAGGTCAGCCGAGGGTTAGAATGGAGTCCTCTGAAGTGTGAAGCATTGGGCAGAGACATCTGGCCCCAGGTCCAAGGGTGGCTCTGGTACCTTCCTTACCCACCGCCCCACTGCCTCAATGAGAGCGGTTCCCACACTGCCGGACCCAGGACCTCCTCCAGCTCTGCCGCTGGCACCCTTTTATGTCCCACCCACTCTCCCCAAGTCAAGTCGCTCTTGGCTCCTTCCTCTGTGCTCTTACGCCACAAAACAAATGTAAAATAACATTTCAAAAATACTGAAAAGTAATGCTGATGAAATGGTGTTTTTGTTTGCTTGGGAGGCAAGCAGGCAGTAACAACAATCAGAGATACAGCCCCCTCAGTGCCTGTGAACAAAACCCTGTCTGCTCACCTATTACCTGAAATTAGGATTTCCACGCATAAACGCTTGCTGATTAGAGCAGAAGATTCTCCCCCCACCCCCGCTCCCCCGTATTTCTACTTTGACAAGGCTATGAAAGCTGCTATCTCGCCATCTAATGGAATCAAATAGGCTGCTAAAAATAACCCCTGCAGGTTTTATTACAAACGGGAAACCTCTCCCTCCTGCTTGTGACTGCGTTGAAGCCTAATCCTTCGTCTTGTGCTCAAGTATTTGCACTGGCTTTGAGTTCTTTTCTTCTTTCCAAGGCTGTTTTCCACCCTTTGCCTGAGTTATTTGAACAGGTGGCTTTGCACGACCTATGCTAATGAAGCCTTTTGTCCGTTTTCAGATTGTACCGCGCTGTTCGGGGAGAGATGCTTCTTTCTTGCTAAACTATTCGCACCTGCTCTGATAACCACCCGGTGTGAACTGGGCCCCCCGCCCCACCCCCCGGCCCCTGGGGTCTTCCTCTAACTGGACACAGGCTCAGCGCAGCAGAGGCACCGCGGCCGGCGGGGAGGCGCGGGTCCACCTTTTCCTGTTTCCCAGCACCGGCGAAGGCCCGCAAAGGTCGCCTTGTGTCTTGAGCCTGGGTGCTCCCGGATGGGCCCAGAAGCGAGAGGACATTAGGGGTCCCTGCTAGGAAGGTTAAAGGGGAGTCGCTCTGGATTTGGTCAATGGCGGGGTGCAGATGGGCGCACGTAGGTCTCCGGGGGCGTCCAGCTGCCCAAGGCCGCCGAGCTCCCGGGCTCCTTTGTCCTGGGCCGCTCTCGGCGGGAGCATCGGCCGCGGGCCCCGAGGTGCGCTTGGCCCGCGATCACAGGCGGGCGCGGCGCGGGCGCCTCGGGACGCTCGGCGCGCGCGCTCCCTGGCCGCGGATCACAGGCGCCCGCCCCCCTCCGGGCCGGCCCAGGAGCCCGCCTGCTGCCTGGAACGCGATCACAGGCCGGGCCTCTGCGCCCCCGGGGCGGGGAGGGGCGCCGCGGGCCCCAGGGGAGAGCGATCTCTGGCGCGTTCCCACGGGGAGGTCCCGGCGGAGCGAGGGCTTCTCCCACTCTCCCGCAGGCTGGCTTCCGTCGGTGGGGAGAGAGGTCCTTTCTGCTGTCGGGCGAAAGGGAGGCCAGGGTCAAGCGGCCCCAGCGGTGGCCCCCGACTATACTCTAGCCAGGGGAGCACTCAGGTGGCCTTTTCTAGAAGGCTTTCTGGGACCTCTACACGCTATGAGGTCCCTCACCACCAGAAAAGCATGAGGTGAGCGTGGAATAGCAAGACAGGCTTGGAGATGGTTTCAAGGGACCCGACCCTGCCTCCCCAAACGTGCATGTGATGATGCCCACTTAGTTCTCACCTGGCCGGACACTTCACCTGCCCCAGCTGCCTTCCCTCCTGTTCCCCAAGGCCTCCGCCTGCGGCCTGAGTGTGTGTGCGGGGGTCCACGCACGCACAACTTCAGGTCGCCTTCTGAGACTCTGCCCCGAGTGGAAGTGCCTGGCATTCTTCAACGCCATCATGGCCCAAATGCCTGCCAGGACATCCTGTCTCTTGCATCTGTACAGGGCACGTAGGACAGCTGGCGGCCCGTGCATGAATGTCGGGTTCCCACCCTGTAGACAAAGACCACGCTGATTGTGGGGAGGCAATCCCTGGATCATGTGTCCCCCAATGCTACTAAACTAAATGGAATGTCTGGGAAATATATTGTTCCACTTTTCAAAAGGAAATAGGGATGGGAGTTTTATATATATATGTATATATATATATATATATACATATATATATATTTTATTTTATTTTATTTTATTTTATTTTTTTTTGCTTTCATTAAGTGTTATTGGTAGTTTTCCACCAGCGACATTCATTTGCCCCCCCCCCCTACAGAGCAGAGCAGAGCTGCTGGACCTCTGCCTGTAGGGGGTGCTGTAGCGTCCTGCCCAGCATCCATCCACTGCTCCCCCAACGTGTGGGCGTCACTTGCAGTTTGTCTTGCATTGGTCAGAGCTGATGGTTCACATCCTTGACCAGACTTAGACTCACTCGGGGAGCATCTTTGATGCCCCGTCACTCCTACAGCAATTCAATCTGGATCTAGGGAGAGAGACGTGATTCTCAAGTGCAGTCCGGCTTAGAGAGGCATGGGCCCAACGTTCTGCGGACTCTCATCAGTGATTGGTTCAGAGATGGGTGTGGCCTAGGGCCTAAGCCAATCAGCATGGGATGAGATGTCAGGGTGGGCTTATGGGAAACCAGAAAGAATATTAGCAAAAACACAACTATGATATGTACTGTAGATAAGAAATAGCTGTTCGTAGAGACATAATTGCAAAGAAAAGTGGTGGAGACTGGAAGACAGGTTTAAGAGTATATCATTAAGAGGCTAACTAGCGAAGTACATGAATTTTTTTCACATGGGGGGAAACCCCCAAAAATTTAATCTCAAAATCTGCTTCATCAGATTTTGGTTTTGGGAAGGTAATTTTGGCGTCCCTCTGGAGAAGGGATCCAAACTGGGGAAAGATAATGTCCAGAAACTGATGAGGAGCTGGTTAAAGTGGCCTGGGAAGAAATTCTGCAGCGCTGTGATTACGTGTACGACGTCTCAGAAACTTCGGGGGCTTCCATATCACTTGAATGAATGTAGTCTGGGTATAATGCTCTTCTTACTTATGTTCAGAGTGGCTGATAATGCATTCTAAGGCAGAGAGACAAAAAAGGGGGGGCACGGGGGAAGGAAAAATTTCCAGCTGTTTTTAAGCCTTCTAGAATAATGAAAAAATGAAACATCAGGAGTTAAAGTTGTCTCAGATTAAATGCATGACATTCTCAAAATTTGATATGCTTGTTTAAAATGGGCTTACTGGGGGCATACTTTACCTAAAATAAAATTCTACTATTTTAAATGCAGCTGGATGAGTTCTGAAATGTATAAGGAAAACCAACACCGTAATCAATATAGATAACATTTGCAACACTCCCAGTACTGCTCTCCTATCACTCTGAAGTCAGTTCTCCTCTTGCAATCCAGCCCTTAGCAATCGCTTGTCACATTTCTATCACTGTAGTGTTTCCTGTTCTAGAACATCTCATACACAGAATTTAAAAGTTTGTAGCTTTTAAAATCTGGCTCTTTCCATTTAACAAAGTGTTTTTGAAATGCACCTGTGTTGCTGCATTTATCAGTAGCTAGTTCCTTCTTTTGGCTGAGTGGTATTCTACTCTTTGGGTATATTGCAATTGGTGTATTCATTTGTTAGTTGATGGACATTTGATTGGTGCAAAAGGGTTGAAGATACATATACGTCCTAAACCTCAGAATCTGTGAAAATTACAATATGTAGTAAAAGAGGGGACTAGGTCATGGATCTTGAGAAAAGGAATTCATCTCGGATTATCTGGGTGGACCTTAACTGCCATCACATATATCTTCATAAGAGAGACAAGGGGTTTTAGAGATAGCCAGGTGGAGGACAGGAGAGAGGCAACCACCAGACAAGGCAGGCTGGTAGCCACTAGGAGCTGTGAGACAAAGGCTTCTTCACTCAGAGCCTCCAGAAGTGTGGTCTTGCCTGGACCTTGATTTTGCATTTCTGGTCTCCACAACGGTAATAGAATACACTTCTTTTGTGTTCATCAATGAATGAGGTTTTCGACTCTTCCACATCCTTGTCAGCACTTGGTGTTGTCAGTCTTTACAATGTTAGCCATTCTCATGGATATGTAAGGGTAACTGATTTCATTTTCAGAGAACGTGCCCTTCTGTGATAATGACATTGAACATCTTTATATGTGGATTTTCTTTACTGAGAGGTCTGCTCATATCTTTTGCTCAATTTTTATTGAATTATCCTTTTATTGTTGATAATTTATAGGCTTTAACATAGACTATAAATGACAATAACTGCAAATTGAGCTTCATTATCTTGGGAACACACTATATAAAGAATAAAATAAAGCCTCTTTCTATTTTCTCTTTGTATTACAAAATACAACAAACTGAATAGCTGTTGAATGAACTCGATTTTGCATCTCTCTTTTTCAGGCATTAACATTTGGAACAATAGGGTTGAGTCAAAAATTTATATCAGGTGCAGCATCAAGTCTGCGTTTAGTTTGTTTTTTCTGGAGTGCAGAGGGTGGTGTAGCAAAGGGAAGCAGAACACAAACTGAAAGTTTTGCAATATTTGGGTACGTTAGCAATCAGTAGCTCCAAAAATCATTAATTATTTCACCTTGGATGGCTCATTTTTCAGTATTTCAGGCTGAAATTACGCATCTTCATTTGCAATTGTTCACCTTTTAGCATTTTTTGTTTTGAACTGCCTTCTTACAGATGCAACCATAAGGAAAGTTGAGTTGAATAAAAATGTAAGTATGGAGTGAACATTGACTACTATCTCAGACATGTGCTGAGATGATCAGGTCTCTAACCTGCTGACATGGCAGTGAAAATGGTGAGCAGGCAGGGTGCTGCAATGAATGACAACTAAACTTGCTTCTCCATGAGTATCATACATTCATGATCAGGCGACCTTACCCTTCGGGTCTCCCCAGATGTATGGTACCATTTTCAAAGGGAGACTATCCTGTCATACTATTAACCTCTATAAACATATTTGATATTAGTTGTACATGTATTAAAAAAATTTTAATGAAAATATGGAAAGTTTACATATAATTATGAATTACATTGGGGCACTAACTATAAAGGGGTTGAGTACTCTAAAATGTACCCTGGGAATGAGCTGAGTATCGAAGGAAGGAACAATGTTGAAAAGATGGAACCTCTACCTAAGGTTGGGATTCTTGTCATCTGGAGAAGGTGTAGTTGTTGTTTGTCGGTGGCGAAGACAGTCACTGTGTTGTCTTGGGTCAGAACTAGTTAATGGAAAGTCCACAGAAGCTGGCAGGCAAGAAAGGGGCATTTCCACCAGGTTGTTGATGAGTTGTACTGATGAACAAGGACTGCAAGCAAGAAACTCTGCTGGAGGTTTTAATTTGACCAAGGCTGGCAGATGACACCCACTATGGTGTATTTGCTATCTTACTGTTTTTCTGTGGGGTTTCTTTATGTTTTATAGAGCATCTTTAATATTTTTTGTAAAACTGGTTCTATGGTGATAAACTCCTTTAACTTTTGCTTGTCAGAAAAGGTTTTTATCATTCCTTCAGTTCTGAATGATAATCTTGCCAGATATAGTATCCTAGGTTGAAACTTCTTTTCTTTCAGCACTTTGAATATGTTATGCCATTCCCTTTTGGCCTATAGACTTTCAGTGGAGAAGTCTGCTAATAATCTTATGGGGGCTACTCTGTATGTGACATGTTTTTCTCTGGCTGCTGTTAGTAGTCTTTCTTCATCTTGTATTTTTGACATTTTTATGATCATGTGTCTAGGTATATTCCTGTTTGGGTTTCTTTTATTAGGAACACTTTGAACTTTGTGGATCTGGAGGCTTGCTTCATTCTTCAAATTGAGAAAGTTCTCATCTATTATTTCTTCAAATATGGTTTCTGCCCCCTTCTCTCTCTCTTCCGCTGGACCCCTACAATGTGAATATTGTTCCTTTTGATGTCATCCCAGAGGTCTCGAATGCTGTCTTTGATTCTTTGAATTTTTTTTTTTATCTCTTTGCTGGTTTGCTTGATTGAGTTCCTCTGTCCTGTCTTCCAGATCACTGATTCTACTAGAAGCTTCATCCATCCTATTGTTGAGTCCCTCTAATGAGTTTTTCAGTTCAGTCATCATGTCTCTTACCTGTTTGTTGTCTTGTTTTAATTCTTTTTGCTTCCAGACATTCTCGTTTACTGCTTCTACTGATTTCTGGATTCCCATGAGTATGTTAATCACCGTTACCCTAAATTCCTCTTCAGGTAATTTACATATATCTTCTGTATTCAGATTTTCCCCTGGGTTTTTGATTGGATCCATCATTTCACATATATTTCTCTGTGCCTTTGTTCTATTTGACATTCTGTTAATATTTCTGAGGGTTTGGTTTCCCTGGCGTTGCATAAGTTTGATTTGCCCAGGATTAGCAATCAGGCTGCAATTTTGCCTCTATGCACAAGCTGGTGCTAATGGTAGTGCTGAGGTTAGGGACTGCCTTCTCACTATAATTCAGGGAGTGGGGCATCCGATGGGTGGGGTTTCCCGTGGGCAGATATGTGGTAGGCGGGATTTCCGCTCAGTGAACCCTGGGCTCTGGCAGTGAAATAGTTGTGGGAGGGGATTGATTTGGCTGATTTCCAGTTATGGCCGCCCCCAGAGCAATTTCACGCAGGCTGCAGCTCAGCTCCTGGTGCACTACCTCTCCTTTCACCCCCTTCCAAGTTGGCCCTCCATGGTTCCATGTCGCAATCCCACTGGGCCTGCCTCTCACTGCCTTCGCAGATAGTCCTGAAATCCCAGCCTCTGCTCCATCACGCGTCCAGGGACTCTCGAGCTTCATCTCAAATCCAAATTAGCAGCTTAGCTCAAAACCCCACCGGGTGTCTTCACCTACTGATAGTCATTAGCAGATCCTTCTCCAGCCGAAGTGCCAGTTGTTTCTTGGTGTTTGTCTTGGGAAAATAGGTGATTTTTTGTTGCGGGTTTTTTTTTTTTTTTTTGGTGTCTATGGGGAGCGATCCAAAAGTGCATCCTGTCAAGTCACCATCCCATACATATATTTTAAAACACATTTTGGAAGCTGTATTCTTGTATAGAATTTTTTTTAATAAATTTGCCTATTAATTTCTTAGAGCAGTATGAGCAGCTCTACACCAAGCAGATAACCTGAATTTTTTTGAAACTGTAGCTAAGTTGAATTCAAACTCTGGCATTGTCACCTGGGGAAGGGGCTTGTTACAACACAGGGTCCTCTTGCAGGGATCCTAGATTTCCTCCCAGGATTCTATTGGTCTGGATAAGTCCTCCCCATTCTCCTCAAGAAATTATGAAATGTTTGTCAAGCTTTGCAAAGCAATGCTACCAGGCTCTCCATGACTCCAATTAAGATGCTTAGATTTTCTGATACAGAGATGAGAAAAAAAAAAAAAAGAATTAGAGCCTAGTTACAAGCAGGACAAAGAGGCATAATTCAAGGACCATTAGCAACAAGAAATTTAACTTTAAAAGGAGTGCTGCATTAAGTCCTATAAATCAGCACTGTATGGAGTGAAAACCCTATGTCCAATTGGAAAGGTTGACTTAGAGTGAGAAGATTAGGGTTCCATGCCCTTACCCAAGATAAATGGACTGTGTGGGCCATAAACCACATGACCTCCCTAAATCCAAATGGAAAGGAATAGCTCTGGGATCCCCACAGGGAGACATGACTCTTGGGGCAGGACTGATTCTGCTAGTCCTTTCCTGGTGTTTGCTGGGGTTCCTAACAGAAAGGATAAAGGCAACAAGTAGCTGGCTCTAGTATCTTTAGGAATATTAAAGTTCCCACCATTCATGAAAAGCTTGGAAAACCCCCTAGATAAATGTAAAGACACTTCAATTTTATAATTAAATTTTACCTACAATATAAATTCAATGCAGATAATAGTTTAGAGGAAACCAAGAAGAAAGAAATATAGAAATAAAAATCAGGGCAGTAGCTAAAAGATGTAAATGATTCTGCTTTATAATTCTCTCTCTCTCTTTCTCTCTCTCTCTCTCTCTCTCTCTCTCTCTCTCTCTCTCTCTCTCTCTCTCTCTGTGTGTGTGTGTGTGTGTCAGATTTCTAAGATGTTCCTCAGATTCCTGTCCCTTGGGTTATACTCATATTTTCATAGTTATTTAGTAAAATACAAATCTGGGTGTTGCTGCAAAGGAATGAAGGAATTTCGCAGATCTAATTAATGTCCCTAATCAGTTGACCTTCAGATAGGGAGATTAGTTTGTGGGTCTGACCTCTGGATCTAAAAGTCAAAAAGAGGGAAGGGAGAGAAACTTGAAGGAATGGGACAGGCCATGAGAAAAATGGAAAAGCCAAAAGATATGCAGGGACTCTGGAGCAGCGAATTGAGTCTTAGCGATATATGGCAAGAAAACAGACTCAGTCCTACAACCATAGGAACTGGATTCTGCTAACACTCTGAATGAGCAGAATTTCTCTGAAATCTTCAGATGAGAACCCAGCCTGCCCAACAGTCATTGCTAATGGCATCATACCAGACTGTTAACCAAAAGAACCATGCACTAATAAATGGGTGTTATTTTAAGCCACTTAAATTAGTGGTAACTTGTTATGAAGGAATAGAAAACTAATATACACTCTGTTTTTCTTTATTTCTTAGTGTGGACAATTATGTTTTATCAAGAATCCTTACCTGGAAGATTAGAAGTTTTAGAACTAGTTGACCCCTAACCTTGTTGTCTTTTAGGGAATTTGTTTAGAAAGGTTTTGTTTTTGTTTTTGCATTTACACAGTGCTCTTTTTAAATATAATAATTTTATTATTTCTTTTGTCTATGTCACTACATGCATTTTAGAATACTGACATCACACCTCAGTCTGTGTGCATTTCACAGTACACCCACCACTGAAGTTCTAGTTCCCTCCTTCCTTCCCTCCCCAGGACCCTTGATAGTTCAGTCTTGTTTCTGTGAATTTGGTTGAGATTTGGTTTGTTTATTATTCTCCATGTATGAGTAAAACTATCCTGTACTTCTCTTTTTATGGTTTATTTTCCTTAATATGATTCCCTTCATTTCTATCCAGGTTGTTGTAAAGGGCGTGATTTCATCCTTTTTTTTTTCCAGCTGCATAAAATTCCATTAACTATCTCAACCGTAGCTTCTTTATCCAGTCATCTGTCCATGTTGTATCTTTGCAACGTAGGTCATAATTAAGAATCTCATAATTGACCTTTCTGTTAGTACAACGTGCCAAATGTTAAATACAATTATATAAATTCTTCTCCTTTCTAGCTTGCTTTACCTTTTCTCTTCCCACCCCCATTTCAGTAACATTTTATAGCAAATTTATTAAACTTCCAAATAATTTGATTTAGCCTCTTAATTACACACTGTATATTATTTCAGCTACTGTGGAAAAGGATAAATTTCCACAAAATATTTGGAAAGTGGTTGTTTCTAGTGCCTCAAAAAACATAAGGAGTTAATGTCCACAAGTCACTTTGTGAAAAAAAATTAAGTGGGAAACATTACAGGAGAGAATTGAACAGACACTGTGATTTTAATTCGAACTGTTTTCAATACTGAAACACCTGTTTTGTGACCTTGAGCAAGTTACTCAACAGATGATACCATTCATTTTTAGTGTTGTTTTTATTATAGAAGATCATATGTGAAGCCCATAGTAGTTGCTCAATAAATGATAGATTATTAAAGGGTAAACTTTTTAAAGCTACTTGGTAGCTCATCATAGCCACAAATGCAACTTAAAAGAGAATGTCCGAATAACATCTCAGATCTCCTGAATCCAAATCCATATACTCATGACCCAGCATCTTGAATTTTTTAGAGATGCCCAGATTAAAACCATTTTGTCCGTATGATTAATCATTGGCTAGCTCACCAGCAGCACATTTTGATAGGCTAGAGCTCGGAGCTAGAAGTTTTGTGTTTCTTCTCATGGGAGCTTGGTTTCTTTTATACTGGGGTTGCTTGAAAACAGATTATGTTAAAGGAATAGGCTCCATGGAGATGTTGTTAATTGTACTGCTGGAGCAGAACCTGTCCAACATGAGCCTGGAGCATCTTAAAGCTTCAGAAAATAAGGAGATGCTCAAAATCAAAACAATAGGGTCAAGTAAAAAGGACATAAGAGCCAATATGAAAGAGTAGGCAGGCAGGCAGGAAGAAAGAAGGAAGAAGTATTTTCTTTTCTTTTTATTTAGTTGTTCACACTGGTTTTTAGTCCATGAATCAGGGACTTGATCCCAGGGGTATGTGGTCTGCATTCCTTTGGAGGTGATGGACCTAACTATTATGCCACCAGGGTGTGCTTCAATAATTACTCTTTTGAATATTGTTGCTTTGTTATTTTAGAGAACATTCCCTATGCTTTCCTATTAGTCCGTTATTGAAGCATCTCAATCTACCTTGCAGATATATCTTTAACACATTTTCTTAGTTTTCATCTCTTGCTATAATACAATCTGGCTGAGTCTTCCAATTAGTTGATTTAATTCAATCAAGAGTTTAATGCAATTTCTAATCATCTTAATTCTTTTTTATTTCCAAGATTTCTGTTCTTTTTTCACATACTCTGTTTTACTCCTTCCTATCTTTGTGTCTTGATTTTGCCATTAAAAAAAAATACTCCCTTTTATAGTTCTTCGATAAACTTAAATATGCTGACTTAGAAGTTCATTTTAGATAACTCCATACCTTTCTTTTTATCTCAGATGAATCTTTCTCCCAGTTGTTGAAGCTTGTGGCCACATTTTGGGGCCCTCTTACTCTTTTCACTGTTGTACTTTAGGATGATAGTTTAGAGGGCCATATTTAGTGGGATTTCCATAGACGTTTTCTTTCTGGATTTAACATGACTATCTGGTAGTTTAGTAGTTACTTTCATTCTTACAAAAACTCCTAATCCGTAAAAAGGCTCTTGTGATGGTGGGATGGGCACCAGCATTTGGGCTATGGAAAACATGCATATGGGATTATCCAGATTCTGATAGTAAAAAAATCAACCTCTACCTTCCACTGAAGGTACCAAGCTTTATATATCATGAGCTCAAGCAGAGATTACAGGTTTTTTTGTTTTGTTTTTAGTTTTCTTCACTTTGGCTATTTGCAGCAGAGCTAAGATTATACATGAAATAATGTAACAAGTGACCAGTCCTTACAACCATTAATTTTATGTCTTGCCGGTTCCAGATCCAGACATTGGACATGTAGCTACTCCATTGACATTTGTGGAATAGACATCATGGTAATTGGATTTTGCATTCCGGACATCTTTTTGAGTTTGACCTTACTCTGCTGATAGCACTGAGATCACACAAGTCTTTTGGGGTAACCATCTCTTTCTTATCCAAGGGCAAGACATGAGAATACATGGACACATGTTATGGTATGCAGCTGGATTGCTCTCATTCTTTGTAGTTCAAAGAATCAGATAAGTCTGGCTTTGAATTTCAGCTCTACAGTTTACAAATGTGACCTTGAATAAGTCATTTGGAACCCTTCATAGACATTAATTCAATTAAAAAAAGAGACAAAAACACCCACAATTGGCCAAAATCGTTAGTCTCTGAAATGTTGGTTTCTCTCGCTTTTGGCTTTCTTAATAACTAAATCAGGTCAAGTGTGCAGCATTCTAATCAGTTCTGCAATGGCCTAAGCTGCCAAATCAACTGACTGTGGGAACTGTACTTATTGTGATGACTGATGGAAAATTAGTATGTGTAAACTTTTTTCCAAGCCACACCTTCTACCCATTGGGCATTGGGGGACAGAGTTATAATGCAGGCACTCTTGGCAAGCCTCCATTCAAACTTTCTGAGACTTATTTCCCCAACCATTCAGACAGGTTGAGATTACCCTCTCTCAGCACATCCAGAGGAGAAATTTAAAAAATTTCCCTGCTGAGTCCTTTCTGAAAAATATGAAGTTGCACATTCTTTCAGAAAATCATCCCTTAAGAGCTATTGCTTTTAGGAACCTGCTCAAATCCCCTGAGTGCATTAGGGAATGAGGTGGTATGATGACCATGAAGCGCCCTTGCCCATTTTTCTGTAAATCTATGCAGAGAACAGATTTGTGACACATTCTTAACTAGATGACTTTTCAAGTCCACAGAAGGGCCCTCACAGGAATGCTTTCTTCCACTTGGCATGACCCAAACGCAGACATTTGATTTGATGATTACTTATTATTGTCAGTTGAGTTCTTTTCAAGAGAAGTCTTTAATTTGGCAACCACACCAAATTTCTCTTCCTGTGTCTTCCGAAAGAGTACAGGATAGCATAGATAAAAAGTGAATCCCAAGGACAGCCTAAGTTGCCCCTAGAGCTCTATGGAAAATATACAAAGAGATTCTTATAGAATACAAATGAAACAGCACTGTAAACATTGCACATAATAAGATTTTTGCAGATAAGCTGGAAAACTAGGAAATTCTCAGCTAAGTTGTGTCAGATGAGAAAAATGATAATGAAGCATCAAGTACAAGAATGACCAATAGACTCATATTCAAATGCACATGATTTGTGGGAAATGTACTGATAAATCAGAGCTAACTCAGATATTCTAAATGAGCATGTGAAGTATATCAGCATAGGAATCTAAATTCCTTAATTACTGTCTTCAAAGGAACCATAAGTTAAGGTGCCATAACTGTCTCTAGATATTTACTTGGGGATAAGTCTTTCCATGCTTCTTTTAACCCTTAGGAAGTTTTCAGAGAAAAAAATCAGATGAAATCCATCCAGTCACTTCTAATTATGCAAAGGAATGAAATAATATACCCTTCTTAATACAGAGAAGAAAATGACAATTGACTCCATAGTCCTTTGATGGGAAATGATGTCTTTCATTTTGTCTCTGTGTGTGAAGTTCTGGTGATGTATTTTTGATATGTAACTTTCTTCAGATAAGGGTCTAGAAGATCTCTTACTTCAGGAAGCACCCAGGTGATGGTTAACTGAAAGAACCAGAGAAAGTGGACAGAGCTCTAGAATAAACTCATTCATTCATTCATTCATCACTATATACAGAACTTAAATTGATGAGCAAATCAGTTGATGATCTGAGTCATTCATTCTGCAGACTTAATGGTTATAAAATGGAAGTTACAGTTTGACTCTAGAAGACCTTGTGGGTTATCATGGAATTAACCCACTTCAGAGCACTTGCAAGGAAAATAGTGCACAGAATGGAAGCCACAGATTTGGTAGAGAAACAGTTTTCCTTAATTCTGGTAACACAAAAGAATATTGTAGAGAATTTTTTAAAAGCCAGACACTTCCAAAAAAAATTAAATATCTGGCTCTGTGGATCAGGGGTGAATTGGACATTGGTCAATTTTGAAAATCACTCCTGGTGCATCTGACTTGAAGCTGGCATCAAGAACTACTTCCCAGAAGACCACTTAGAACTTTTAATGATGAAGCAATATTGATAGAGCTAACTCTAAGTAAGAACTTAGGACACTGAATAAACTTAGTAAACATGTTTCAGACAGGACTTAGATCACTCTGGAATTTTTTAAATCTCTGCAGCAGAGAAGCAAAAGACAACATGGAAGTTAGGAAATTGCATTTGATGAATGATTCTCCCTCTACCTAGTGTTGAACTTGGACAAGATACTTGTTGAAGTCTATGTTAAAATAAGAATATCTCTCAGAATTTTTACAGAAATTAGTCCACAGATTGTCTAGCATTGTTTCAAGTTCTTAGCAATGGTGGGATGTTGAACTAATGACTCCCCCTCAAAATATATTCATATCAAATGCGTGGAATCTGTGAATGTTGTCTGGAAAAATGTGTCTTTGCTAAGATAATTCAGGATCTTGATGTGAGGAGCTCATCCTGAAATATCTGAATCCTATGATAAGTGTCTACAGAAGGAAGGGAGAGGGAGGTTTGAGACAGTCACAGAAGATGCCCACTGAGGAAGCCTTGCAAAGACAGACGCAGGGTGAGAACAACGTGGCCGCTAGCCCAGGCACACCAAGGACAGCCATCAGAAGCTAGAGAAAGCCTGGAGAGGATTCCCTCTCAGAACCTCTTGAAGGAACCAGTCCTGTCAACACCTTTCTTTGGGCTTTTGACCTCCAGAAATAGGAGAGGATACGTTTCTGTCATTTTTAGCTACTAAGTTCATAGCAATTTTTCCCAGCAGCCCTAGCAGAGTAATGAAGTAATAATTCAATACGTGAAGTCAGAACAAGAAAGACAAGCACGGAATGGCCTCACTTAGATGTGGAGTAAAGAGTTTAACAAAGCAAAGGAGCAGACAAAACAAAAATCAACCCTTGGACACTGACAACAACTGAGTTTATCAGTAAGCAAAGGGGTGGGGGTAAATGGCGGTGGACTCAATGGACAATGATGGAGGACTTTTGATAATATGGTGGTGGACAAAGGAATGGGGAACCTGCACATATGGACTTGTATTATTTTGTAAATCAAAGGTATCTTAATAAACATTAAATTAATTAAAAATAATTCAATAAATCTGACCTGCTTCACGATCAGGGCAGAAAAGGATGACATGGAAAGGAAGCTTTTGGGTCATTTTCAGGAAGAAGCGCAATCATTTCACATTGGGTCTAAAGATGTTTCTGGAGCAGAGTAAATACTAACACAGAGAAGAGCAAGATAGATCAAGTGATGGCAGAGGTGTAGAGCGACTGAAACTCTCATACACTGCTTTGGACATAAAGGGGAAACCAGTTCAGTATTTTCTGAAAAAGGTAACATGCACCTACCATGTAATGTAGTCATTTCACTCCTAGATATTTGTCTAAGATAAATGAAAATTCTGGCCACCCAAAGGCTTGTACTGAATTTTCATAGCCTCTTTGTTTGCATTGTCCCCCAGATAGAACCAAGCCCAATGTTCATCAACAGGTAAATAGATAAAATATCAATTCATACAATGAAATACTTCTTATCAGTAAAAGGAAACTATTACTGATACCATAACAATTTGAATATCAAAGCTATTCTTTTGATTTAAATAAATCGTATTTCAAAGAATCTATGCTATATAATTCCATTCATACATATTTTTTGAAAATGAAAACTAATCTATAATGACAGAAAAAGGCTGAATGGTTATCAGGGGACAGGGAAGGGGGCCAGGAGGGATGGATCAAAGGTAAATGGGTACAAAGGAAATTTTGGAGTGATGGAAATGTTAGTATCTTACTAGTGGTGATTTCATGGATATATAAATTTGTTAAACCTGTTCAAAATGTTTATTTTCAACATCTACAATTTATTTCCAGTAGACTATGCACCAAGGAAGTTGTTAAATAAATAAATAAATACATAAATAAGACATGTCAGCATCCAGAGGCCAGTGGGATTTTAAAATTTGAGAGCATTTAGAACTGGCTTAAGTAACAGTGTTCTGGGTCAGCATAAGCAGAGTGAAAGCCACCATGGTTCATAATGTTTCACATCAATATCTTAAAGAAGTAACTAAGCGGTGGGATGAAGCACAGGATCCCTTGTTTCAGTGAAACTCTCATTACCCAGGGTCAGGAACCTTCCTGTGTTTTGTTCAAGTTTGTTCCTCGGTGCTGGGAGAGGATCCTTCTTATCACTTTGTCTTATCGAGGAGCATTCTCTCTGAATTCTGTCAATTATTTCTCTCTTCAGAGCTCAGTCTGAGTGTTGGGTGGGGAGAGCTCTCCACCTCCCTGGGGCTGGGTCTCCCTATGAAATAGAGACTCAGAGAACAACTCTTAATACTCTCACCCAGCTTCTTGAGTGAATGAGCTCTTTTCTGTGTTGGAGTTTCACTCAGGTCCAGAAACATTTTTAAACCCACTGCAAAAGGACTTGGCCTTAGATATGTTTGAAAAGAGCAGAACAGTTGTTTTCACTTTTCCACTTTAAAATAGGATATGCTCATAACGTTGAAAATTATTCGAAAATGGAAATAAGAGAAACTATTTTTGGCTAGTTCCACCGTTCAAATACACATACAAATTGCATTCCATTTTTTCCCTCTTTTTCCTCTTTAAAGACTTAAAAATTGTCATATGCTACATCTTAATCTTTATTTTTGGCTTATTCCTTTCTCCTTCCTTTATGGTCACTTTTCTGTGATATTAGTCTTCATAAATATTATCTTTAGTGACTGCATAGGATTTCATTGAGCAGATACGCCACTGTTCAGCATGGCCCTCTTTAAAGAGAGTTTGAAACACAATTAGATGTTAGATTTCATTCAAGATATAAAAGGAGGTGTCTAATAAGTGAAAAATTCCTGCACTGGGTTGTGGGGGGTGTCTCAGATTTTGGCACAAACTGAGTTATGAACTGGTGACCTTGAACATAGGTCATTCCTTCACTATGGACTCTTGCCTGCTCAACTCTCAGTCATTCATCCATGTACCTGTTTAGGATTCCTTCCAGCTTTAAGATTCTGGGATTTTATAATAAACTTCCTAAACCAAAATGCATGAATTGGCCATGGATAAGCATGCTGACTCCTTACCAATTCATTCATTCTTCATATACCTGGATGATAGCAAGTGCCTAATGAGTTATTTTGAATTGAAGTCATGTGCGTTCAACTGAGCTCAATAGAACTTCACTTTAATAGGCTTCAATAGGAGGAAAAACTATTTTAATTCCTTCATTTATAGAAATAAGTCTTTTGAAAGAGCTGACTTGTTTCCTGAACATTCATTTACGACAGTTCACATTCATTTCATGTTACATAATCAAGAATGACCAAAATCAAGATGCGTCTCAGTTTCCATAGTGACACAGAAATCAGGCAACTTAAGAAGATCTGATGAACAAGGACAGGGGCAAAATACACATCTTATTAACATCTGCAATTAAAATGAATCTCAGGCTTGGAAAGTCTTCTCTGAATTACATGAAGATCACTGGATTCATTCCACATGTAACAACTTTAAATTTGCAAGACTGTACGCCTCCAAAAATAATAGGAGAGACTCCTGCCTGACTGTCTGGAGCCCGATAAACAACTCCATTAATTAAAAGGTGTAAGTGATTAGCATATGTTAGTATTATTAACCTGTATTTCTCTTTAATGTAACTTACTTAATGTAACTTTCTTTATCAAACCAGGTTAAACTTTCTGTTTCTTTTGAGCCTTTTTTTTAGCACCCAGTTTCTATTTTATATCTACTAAATTGTATTATTATAGATTAAGGGTAATCTCTTTATTTCTATGTGAGAACAAATCCAACACTAACAATTTAATCACTGCTTAAAGAAATTTGAAATGTCAGGTAAATAACACCTCAAAAGCAAAACCATTAATACTAAGAAATATAAAATCGATATATAAAATGACAATTTAACCAGTAACTCCAAGTGACATAACTATATAGCAGTGAAAAAAATCACCTAGAATATCACATTATTCCTTGTACAAGAGCAAAGACACAAATACATAGACACAAATATATAACACATGAAAATGGCAGCATGTCCTCAGAGGTCCCAAGAAAAAGATAAGAGATGGTGGGAAAGAAAGTAAAATTCATTCTCCACAATTATTTCATCATTTTTAATAACATTGTTTTAAAGGAAAGGTGCAGGCAGGAATGAAGGTGAGCAGACAGGCAGGCAGGAAGAGAGAGGAGGAGGAAGAAGCATCTTATTTATTTTTATTTAGTTACTCATCTTGGTTTTTCCCTCCCCACCCCCTGCCCCAGGAATGCGAACCCGAGTTCTTGGGATGTGTGTGGACTTTGCTTAGCTGGGCGCAGTGGACCTAACCATGACTCAAGGGTGCGCCTAATAAAAGATTTTAGCAGTTTTCTTAAAATTAATTTAAATTTAGTGTAAAAATACCTAATTTCCTTTTAGTTTTCCACTTCATTTTTCATGAAAGGTAGAAGTTTTGGAAAACAAAGCTCACTATGGTACTCATTACATTAAATGAATATCTCTACACTTTCAATCCTGAAAATGTTTTCAAGTTAGAAAAATATCTTAAGAAGATGATCCGTTTTTATTTTAAATATGATCCCTGAACTTTAAACAAGAGCCTTCTTCACTTTCTCAACAGGGTTCCAATTTATTTTTTTAAATTATATTTGAGTTGGTTTAAATGGCCAGAAACAAGGTAAGTCTTGATTTTTCAAGATGTTGAAAAGAAAATAATTAAATATTCTACTGCTCTAGGAACTTGGAAATGTCTTTATCTGGGAGGAAAAAAGCATGTCATGTCCATGTCTGGTTCAGTCACTGAAGGTATAGTTCAGTCAGTAAAGCTATTGATTGATTGATAAGAAAGCAGCAAACATGTTCATTCAGTTCATTCATTCAACTTGCGTATGGAAGGCTTCCCATGTGCCAAGCACAAAGAAGAGAAATGTTTAATTATAAATTCTTAGATCATAAGCAGATGCTCCTGAAAAGTTAACAGAAAGCCTTCCTGAACCCCTGCATCTAAGTTTAATTCTCAGAAATAATTCTAGTAATTACTCTCACACATGCACTGTGGCTCTCCGTGTGTCTCAAGACTAACTCTTTGCAGAGAGCCTCCTTTGTACAAAAACGGTGGGAGAGCATAGAAATAAAATCAATTCTCAGCCATCTAGGTGGAAAAGATGACAATGTTACCAATGACAGTCAGGAAGGGGAGAAAGTATTAAGTGTGTTATAGGGCTTTTCAACACTTGGGAGCCGAACACTTCTGTTTGGGCTTGGATTATAATTACTCAGCAATTATAATTACTTACTTCTTTGTTCCCCTGCTAGAAATTCTATAAAATCAGGACATGGGTGTGTCTGTGTTAACTGAATCCTCAAGAAAGAATGAATACCTGACACACATGAGCAAACACAAAGTTTAATGACGACATTCGACTTAGGTGGTAAAGGATTAGGATTCAGTTTCCTGGACAAAGGAGGAGGTGCGGGGACAGGACACTCCTAGTGAGTGAAGTGTGAACTGGAGGGGAAGCAGATGTGTGGACCACAGCTTCACATTTCCAGTGGGAATTAGTTAGGGTAATTAACGTGAGGTGATTCCAAAATCCCTTCCACTGGAAGGTTTAAAACAGTTACATTTCATTTCTCAGATGAGCCCTAGGTGGGCGGGACAATCCTCCTTATTTTGTAGAGACACCACTTGCAATTTGTGACAAGGTTGTGACCTATGGTTGCTATAGCTGGGGAAGAAAGGGATGGAGGACTCTTGGTCTTTTCACATAATTAGAATAATCGACTGCAAGGGAGCCTAAGAATGTGGGGAAGAACATGGAATGTTTGAGGGGCAAGACTACAAGTGTCTGTTTATTTGCATATTATATGTGTGTGTGTGTATGTGTGTGTGTGTGTGTGTGTGTGTGTGAGAGAGAGAGAGAGAGAGAGAGAGAGAGAGAAAGAGAGATCTTCATTTGCCTCCATTCCCTTCAGCCTTTTGTAGATCACAGATCAAAACTATTAACTCCTTTTTCATTCCCATCAATTAAAGGCAAATGCTTTGTCTTATCTAACTACTTACTAAATGCTGGTGACAATAATGATGACATTCACATCTCAAGCTGTGCACGTGAATAATCTGAATTTTATTCATAAATGCAAGAGATAGATTTTTTATTATAATTTATTTGATTATAACATATTTGAATTGGAAATATGACTTAAAAGGGTTTTTTTTTTAATAAAGAGAATCAAGTGGAATTTTATTTTTTCAAGGAAATATTTTGTAGAAAAAGTAATTTTTCATTGAAATATCAATGACATGGTATTCAAAAAACATGGAAGGAGTTGGCTGAATTTCATGAATATATTTCTGTGAAATCATTCTGATAATATATTTTGCTTGTTTAGGAAATTAATGTTTAAATATATGAATATGGTTTTAGAGTACACATCAACAATTTTATTTTTATTTACTTATATTTATTTTTATATTTTTATAGAAGGAACATTGCATTGCAACATTATATAAGTTTCAATTGTGCATCATTATAAATCAACATCTGTATATGCTACATTCAGTTCATCACTAAAAGTCCACTTCTAGCTTTCACCAAACAATTGACTCCTTACAGGGGTTTTCATGTGAAGCTAACCAAGAAAGAATTTTTGCTAATTATATTCTTGACCTTTCTGTACCTCGGTTTCCTCTTCTGAGAAATGGGATTATGGTACTCATTTATAATAAGACGGTTTGTTTCTTCAAATAACCCTAATGATGTGTTCAAATCTGAACCATGTAATGACTAAATATCTGATTTTTATGCATTGCATATAAACATGTAAAACTGGCAGGATGATACGAAATTTCATAAAAAAGCATAGGTAACTATACTGCTATATGGACTATTTACTGGGCAGTTTATTTGTCTTTATCATTTTGCATTTTTTTCTTTGATTTTATTCTTTTTATTTCCTCTAAGACTAGAAAATAAGTTGGATTAGTCAGAGGTTTAATGGGTAAAAGTTTAAGAGGAAGAAAAGGAAGATGCATTAGGAAAAGATTTCTCTGGAATATGTAACATTAAACACGTGGGAATGGGCAAGCTGAATTCACTCTGCTGGCGAATGTGCCTGATTAGCTGAGTATCAGAAAAAACCGTGTACAAATGAATGTGGTCTAAGATGTATTTTTTTCAAAGTCTCCAGGGTTTCAAATCTTGGGACACAAGGTTTGCTGCTAAAAAGAAATATTGGTGGCAAAATGCCCCTTAAGAAGAGAAGTCATCACAAAAGGCCCACGCAATTGTTTGATCTGCTTCCAGTCACGGTACAAGATAGTTTGTCTCTCCATCAGTCACGCTCGGACTGGAGGATGAGTCTGAATTACTCAGATATGGGGAGCTCACCCCCAGGGAGTCTGATTCTATAGGTCTGGGGCAGGGCCTGAGAATGCACATTTCTAATGCTCCAGCTGAGGTCCAAACTTGGAGAACAGCTGTTTATGTCCTTTGCAAAGAGGCCTTACTGAAGATGATACTAAGAAGCTGTGCACGTAATGGCTGTTTCTGGACTTCACACTCACCTAGTGTAAGTTCTTGATCACTGCACTGGCTGTGGTAAAAGCCACTTAGACTGACCATTTTCCCTCAGAGAAAAATGGAACATTTGGATGATAAAAACGGGACGGGACGGTGTCATGTGTTGGTGACTAAGGGGAGGGGAAGAACAATCCGACAGGAGCAGTGCACCCAGGCTAACCACAAGTAATTATTGTGTTGTGCTGACCAGCCATCACCTCATTAGTTGTATGATCAGGCAGGAATTCATACAAATGGCCAGGGCAAGAAATTTTGGTGTCTTTGGCAAAAACCAAATTTGGCGCACCTATAAACCCCATTCTAAATGTCCTGCCTAAAACACATACTGCTTTAACTATCCCACTTCCAGAAATGGCCAATAACTCCCATAGTGCCAGAGAGAACCCCCATAGTTCTTACTTGCAGCTGGAATTACATTGCAGTGTTCTGCTCCATTTGAAGAAACAGGCATGTGTGGTGGGGGGAATCCTTTTCCCATGGCTCCTGTTTCCTCACAGGGTGTGGCGGGGAATAGCAGTAATGACTGTGGTTCACTTCAATCAGCACCAGCAAGGGCTGTCTTTAATGTGGGCCAAAGGGGCAGTTGATTTTTGGGTCCTTCAAGAGACCAGGCTGGGGGAAATTCAAATGGTCCTTTTGACCTGCATTACAGATGGCCCTGCACTGTTGTTTTTTTTGTTTTTTTTTTTTAAAAAGGGACAAAATTGACATTTATATTAAAATGATGGGATGGTGGGATAGTTGGGAAACACGGGGAAAAAAAGTTACTGTCTTATTTAAAACAGTACATATGGTCAGCCAAGGACACTCAGCATTCTTTTGGAATTTAATTTCTGCAAAGGCAATGGACCAAAAGTAAGAATGACAATTTGGTTTGTTCATGTATAGAATCAGGTGAGGAGATCACTTTAGGTTTCAGTAATTTCATGGAGGTTGGGATCTGGAAGCCATGTTAAAGCTCTTTGAAGGAACATATAAGGCTTTGACAGGGATGCACCATGTGAGGTGATACACAGCTGAACCCAATCTGTGTATCAGCAGTGTGAGAGATAAAGTGACAGATTCTCCCAGTCACCACACACTAGTTTTGGCCAGATCAACATTCCACAGGACTGATTTTCAAACCTATCGTAATGGAAGTTTTATAAAATTCCTGTCAAGACTCTTTCATGTGTCCAAATCAAAAATACTGGGTTTGGGAGGAGCAGGTTAAAAACTGAGATAACTTTGTACAACAAATTTTGTAGATATCAGTCACTCAGAAAACTAAACAAGAAAAACGAATCTCCAAATTGCTCATTAAGTCATTATGTATAGAGGAATCTTATTTATAAGCGAGTCTTTTACTATAAATAAATAATAGTACTTAGCAATTGTTATTAATAGAGTTTTTATATATATAATACCACTTTTAAGTCTGATATCATATTACACAACTGCCTTGTAAAGTATGTAATAAATGCCAAATTATAAGGAATGTGGAAATGCTAAGGCAGCCTGGCAAATCGGTATGAAAATAAATCAGGCCACAGAAAGTTTTAATCACCCTGCCACCCACCAGGAGGTTCACATGTAATAAAAGAATGAAACAATATTGTTTTCAACCTGTCTGACATGAGTTGTAATTCTCTAAGGGCTTAGGGCACACGTGTTCAGAAACTCGACAATAGTATACTGCCACAAATTCTTTTTTTAGGGAGAAAAAAAAATGAGAAAAAATGACATTTTTCATACAAAGTCATTCTGGATATAACTGGTTTTAAAACCATGCTTATCAATTCTTTCCCTTGGTTGTAAGAGACAGTCACTCCCAAGTGTATTTCATAAAACTCCTGAAAAATACTCAGGGCAATCATCATCTAAACGCCACACATCTGAGCTCTTAAAAGTACCACGGATCAGTAACGGCACTTAGGTGCAGAGCTCCTGACCTTCATCTTTGTACTGATCGTCCATGTGTAATTAGAGGAAACAGACACACTTATTCAACTGGGGCATAGGGAGTTGACCCTTGAACAACAAAGAGGAAGGTGTGCCGATCCCACCGTTGAAAATCCAGCATAACTTTTGACTCCCCCACTACCCCACTTAACCACAGTTGTCCCTGGGTGTCTGCAGGGATTGGTTTCAGGAACTCCCAAATCCAGGGATGTTCAAATTCCTGATAGTCAACCTGTGTGTCTGCGGGTTCCACAACCAAGAATTCAAGCAGCTGACATCCACGGCTGGTTGACTCCATGAAGCCCTGATATGGAGGGCCGAGCAGATGTGTTGGCCAAAACCTCCATGGCAGTGAACCCTCAGAGTTTAAGCCTAAGTTGTTCAAGAGTCATGTGTATTTGCTTGAGTCAAAGACTGGCTACACTGAGTTTAAGGAAATCACAGTACCTAATAAATAAATGCAAGCACCCCTTTATAAAAAGTATTTTCATTGTGGTAATATTATCTGACATTATATATTCTGTAGGTATGTAGGTTCACGCTTCATCAAATACATAATACACCACGCCTGCCGGCACATTTCTGACAGTCGCTGTCTCTGTCCATTGAACCCCACAACCTTTTCTGCCCTGCCCACCCACTTCCCCTCTGATAACCTCAGTTCTTTTGTAAGAATCCAAGACTTAGTTTTGTTTTGTTTGGCCTGTTCATTTGCTTTGTTTCTTTATAGTTCACGACGAGTGACAGCATCCAGTATTTGCTTTCTCCTTCTGACGTGTTTCACTGAGCAGCATCCCCTCTAATTCTATCCATGCTGTCACAAATGATGGATGGCTTATTTTTAGGGATGCATAGTATTCCTTTGTGTGTACAGACCACATCTTCTTGATCCACTCATCTGATGATGGGCACTTATGTTGTTTCCATATCTTGCATATTGTAAATAGTGCTACAATAAACACAGGGGTGCACATATCTTTTCAAATTAGTGCTTTCATATTCTTTGGATAGACACCTAGAAGCAGAATTGCTGGATCAAACAGTAGCTCTATTTTTAACTTTTCAGGGTAACTCCATACTGTTTTCCAAAGGGGCTGTTACCAGTTTACGTTCTCACCAACATTGTACAAGGATTTCCTTTTCTCCAACTCTCACCAACACTTGTTCTGTGGCTGATTCTTTCACAGAGATTCTGAGTCTTAGCACCTGGCCATCTTAACAATACTTTCCATCCAATAATTCCTCCCTCAGATCTGCCTCTAGCCTCCACTGGCTCTAACAGTCTTACATATTTGCCTTGAACTGCCCTGTCTTGTAATTCTCATTACATGTTTGGCAGCCATGCTCCACTTCTCAGTAAGGCTTAATAACAGTGATCTTCTATAAGGTCTCATAATACTAGGCCATCATTATTTGGATAATATATGCTATTAAGAATTATCACAAATAATTGAAGCTAAAATACACTTGTAAAAATAAAGGAAGAAAGCATGGGTTGTGGTGCACCCATCCAAGATGATTCTCCCAGACACGGGTGAATCAGGAAAGGGTCAACTGAGTATAATGAGAAACTGACAGTCAAGAACAGTTTCACTTGCCTCTTGTAAGAAGGAGTTTTGGTTTGCTGAACTTTGCTTTGGTTTTTATTCACTGGTACTTTGATAGTATTCTATTATGGTGGAGATATCTTAAAAGTCTGGATGCGTAACATTCTTGCTAATAAATATCCAATTTCCCAAGAATAATGAAATTACGGTGGATGGCAGAGGTGAAAGAAGGCAAGCCGAGTTATCACGAAAAAAAAAAAAAATTCCTGCACTACCAGTCAAGGAACATCAGAACCCATCCACGCACGTCAGTTTCACCGATGACATTAACCACAGTCGCCATTCTTTGGGTGCCACCCAAGTGCCATTTTGTTGTTGCGGAGACACAGTGTAGAAGAGATGACTGATCTGAGGTCACGTAGGAATGGGTGGCATGGAGGTGTGACTACATATAGGTTGGAACCAGCTTTGCTGGTAACCAACAGGACTGCACTCTCCCTCAATAGGAAAAGGAAAATTCTTTTTCTAAAAGGCTGGGAACTCTGTGCTATGATAGAGGTTGCTTCTCTCTTCTGCTGCAGGTCTCAGGCCAAATGCCTGATTCTCCCCGCACATGTCTGAGTGCAGCAATGACTTAAAGCTCCACGTCTTAGCCAAGGAAGTTGGGCAGTTTCCCATCATTATTCCCTTAGTATTTCTTTCCTACTGCCATGCCAGTGTGAAAGATGGGTTCTCCACTGGCCATTGGTTAGAAATAGGTCCAAGCCCACCTGTAGCTTGGGCAGCTATAGCTATGAAAGCCATGAATCTGCGTTCAAGACCTGGGGCTGGGGAAAAAATTTAAAAAAAAAAACATTTTGAGAGAGAGAGAGAGAGACAGAGAGAGAGAGAGAGAGAGAGAGAGAGAGAGAGAGAGAGAGAGAGAGAGAGAGAGAGAGAGAGAGAGAGAGAGAGAGAGAGAGAGAGAGAGAGAGAGAGAGAGAGAGAGAGAGAGAGAGAGAGAGAGACAGACAGACAGACAGACAGAGAAGAGAGAGACAGAGACAGAAAGAGAGAGACAGAGACAGAGACCCCTCAAGGATTACAGAAAGAAGAGAGAGGCCAGTCCAGGACATCACTGTCCATCATCCTACAGGCTTAATCAGAGTACAGGAGCTCAATGTGAAAATGGCCTAGTGCTCTGACACCACTCCAAGGCTCGGGACAGGAATTTACACAAGTGATCATTTCCCTTATTAGCCTAAGAAAGAACAGAGAGTAGTTTTAGTTTGTCCAGTTTCCTACCATGCCTGAAGCTCTGTTTCAAACAATACTTACATGGAGGACTAGGTATGGCCTTGTCAAACGCATTAGGAGAGTGACTGAAGGCCTGAGGTGGTGCTCAAACCAGATTTGTTTTGAGGAGAGCCTGGTGAAGAAGGTAGAATGAGGACTGCAAACATAAGGCAGGTTCCCATATGCTGGGCTCCTCAGGGGGGATGGAGGTGGGGCTGGGAGGGGGAGAGCAGGGTATTACAGCAGACCCTGGATATTGCATGAAATACTCTCAGGGGTGGTTTGGCCCTGCCCCACATTACTGGTTAAGAGACCAAGATTCACTGTGACCGAGCTGGCATCAAGAAATAAAGAGTTAATGTCCTCCCATCCTGATGTTAGGAATGTTCTGCCCTCTCATACTACTTGTTCACGGTCTTTCATTTCTCAGATTTCAGAACATTTTATGAATGCTTTACCCTGGGAGCTAATCCCAACTCAAGGGGTGTTCTTTGTAGCTTCCTACAAAACTCTCAGCACTTTCACCCTGTCCAGTCACCATCAGGAGTTCCTACCATGCTTCTTACACTGATTTCTCATGCAGGTCTGCAGAGTACGCTTCATCTCTTTTTATGAATGAACTCACCCTTCTCCACTCCCACGGCATCGTACTACGGCGGGGCTGTACCATGACGATACTGTACCTCCTTGCTAGCATCTGCCATCAATTTTACCTTGGAGGTCTGTCTCTGATGATTTCTTTGTGTTCCTGCCTTCTCCGAGCCTGGTCAAAGGCATTCATTTTCTTTCTTTCTACTTCAATATGTATTGAAGTCATGTTGGTTAATAACATAGGTTTCCAGTATACATCATTACAAATCAATGATGTCTACAACGGCGATATACCCTTTAGGTAGTCAAAACCCTTGGCAGAGTGTGAGTTCAGGCTTCATGGTGAATGAACAGTTGTCTGGACAAACATTTACTGAGCATCTACTATGGCCCAGTGGTTACACTAGGTCCTGGGACATCATGGTTAGGTACTGTGCATGCATGGAGTTATTCTCATATGCTTTGTTTCGCCTCTTATATGGAGAGATACTAGACAACAGAATCAGTGTTTCTCTGCCCTGAAACAATGTCGTTTACACAGAGGCCCCTTGGTGAAAATGTATTCAGTGACTGGATGTGTATTCCTGTCAATCCCTCTCTGTGAGTTAACATGGAGGGTTGGTTATGGTCAATTCCACCGACCACTGCCAGGCAGATTCTGCCTGTGTCTCTT
Organism: Solenodon paradoxus; assembly: GCA_004363575.1. Lineage (NCBI taxonomy): Eukaryota > Metazoa > Chordata > Mammalia > Eulipotyphla > Solenodontidae > Solenodon > Solenodon paradoxus. The sequence goes on from RJWH01001066.1 coordinate 121,343, forward strand.
CTGGGACAAAGCTGGCCTGGCTATTTCTCTGTATCCTAAGGTGCACCTCAGGTCTTAGGCAAGTTTCCAGCCATCTCTTCCTTCATCCTTCCTTCTGCTAGGAGCTCTGTGGGAACAACTGGGGCCAGGCGCCGGGGAAGCACTGATCACAAAAAAGATAGGCTTCCTCTGTGGCCTCCGGCAAATCGCTTTTCCTGCTCGTGCCTCCTTTGCTCTGACTCTAAAATGGGAATCCTGATAATGATTGTCAAGGGCTTTGCCATCTTTCTTTCCCAAGTCTAAGTATAAATTATCCCTAATTAAGAATCATATAAGCAGAGTGTCTACTCCTGGGCAAAGGCAAGCCTGCTTCGATAGTTGAATCAGAGAGCTTCCGGTGCTAGAGAGATTTGAGTCATGCTTTCTCCTTCACACCAGAGCTGGCAAACAGCTCATTTGTTCTCCCAAAACTTTAGAAAGTAAACAATTCCATTCCTGCTCAGCAACTGCTCTCTTTTATAGGATCCAAATCATCAGAATAGAGTAGACGATCCACAGGCCTTTAGCAATTTTGCAGTCGTCTCAACAATAGAAAGAGGAGTAGAGAAAAGTTATTTTTAACCAGCACTGGAATAAATTGGTCATCTTACAGATTCGATTGGAAAGAAAGGATGTGTTGTGTCCTCCTCTGGGTATCTGGGGGCTAAGAGCAGGTTCCCCCTCTTAGTCTCCTTTCTGAGTGTGCTTCTGCAGCGAAGGGTGCTTTTGATAGTCTGTTCATTCCACACCTGCAATACCAAGCAACCACTCACTAGCATTTTTAGCCTTTTATTATTGTCTACACTAAAAGGATCGGCGTGCAGCTATAAAGCTGTTACCTTGTCACGGGTGGTTTACAGAACGTTCCCAGAATTAGTAGCTAGAGTCTGCACCAAGAGATGGCTACAGAAGTTTACACAAAACAAACGTGGAAGATGTGGAATGAGAAGGGAGGGGTGTCCCTTGGAGAACAGCTTGGGAACAACTTGTGTTTATGAAAACGTCCCCAAGAGATGCACAGGGACTAAGACCAAGGAAAAGACACCAGGCTAGCATGCCTGAAATGATGGCATTGCCGTGCTGTGCCCAAATTCAAAGCAGGCAGGGGCATGTGACTGGTGTGGGAAAGCTTTCTGCAACCATTCCGAATACACATGCACAGATGAGTCTTTCAGGAGGTGCTGCAGCAAAGGGAAAACCCAAAGATTTTGTTACTCAGGGAAGGGCACACAGAGAGGATTCCCTAAGGACTGGAAACTAAATAAAAATATGCATGCTGTGGCTGCCGATAATAGACTCTGGCTTCGAAAGGGGGTGAGCTAGTGGAGAGATACAGTATTCAGCATATTCAGTATGTGCAAGAGTGATAGAAAAATAATCTGGTTAACACCCCAGGTGGAGGCCAAGATGCCACAGATGTGGCCAGAGACAGGATCAGCAGTGTTCATCACCTTCTAGCAGGAATGTGAAATATCCTTCAAAAGTGTTAAATTGATGGAGACAGACCAGCTAAAGATGCATATTTGGGGGAAGAAAAAAAGAGAGAATCTCCTTAAATAACTATTAAAAAAAAAAAAAATCCACACCTCGCATCTGATACATATGCCGGCTAGAATGCAAGCTCCAAACATTTTGTGTCTGAGAATAACTGCTTAAAATTCAGCTAAGCTGGCACTATTTTAGCATAATTCACTCACCCCCAGTGACCAGCAGACCAATAGCTGGACAGCTAAGCAGCTTTTGAACATCAACAAGAAACGGCCTAGAGTAGATGCTGGGGTTTAAGCTGCCAGAAAATAAACTTGGTTCCATCAGGCACTGATTGTGTGTTATGCCATCGAGTCAAAAATTAAAAAAAAAAAAAAATGACTTGAAGAATTGAAAGTCACCTTAAAAGGCCTCCTGGGAAATCGTTGAAATATTTCCTGTTACTAAAGCTTGATAATGCTGTCATGCATATGTCTGAGCAGATCTTGGAACCTCTACCTGGAAAATCTGGCAGCTCAACATGGAACCCAGACTTGTTTTCTGGCGGAGGTCGGGTGGTTGGTGGGAAGACGAGGACCTGGGACGTTGCTGCTCTGGCGTCAGTGCTCCCTCGCCCACTATCTCCCTGTGGACTAGTTATAGTGTCTTTGCATCTCAGAGGTCTTGTGTCTCCATCTGAAAATGGAAGAAAACACCAGCCAAATGAAAGAACATTTATAGATGTGCTTTATAAATTGCAAAACACCGTGCAGATGAAGGGCTTCCATGAAAACATACTGATGGGTGGACAGAAAATTCTTAGTTTCAGAGAAATTTTAAAAAGGAACACTGTGACTTAGGAAGCCTAGCATGGAAGTCCCCAGGAATTAAGAATTAGCCTGTAAGGCAAGCTTCACTCTGGATTCAACTCCATCCAGCAGGCACACAGGAAGGAAATGTAACTGACAAGAAAACTTTAGAGAAGGAGAAACCTATTTCAAAATGTATTTATGTCATGAAGGTCTTGTATTGTGAATCATTCGAGATTGTATCTGCTCTACTTTCAGATTACTTAGGAGATATTCGAGTCTCCGTAACAAACTTTCCAGTCTACATAACTGAAAATCTCCATGGTGGAGTCTCTCAATTTGATCTCAGGCTGCTGAGAGAAATGAAACAATGGGATTTGGCTTAAGGAGCTCAGGGCTGATGCCTCGAAGGCTGTGACCTCACTCCCACCTTCACCAATCAATGCACAATGGAGAAACTTCCCGCATCAGTAACAGTTACGCAGGTACCAAAGATTCATTTGTATTTTTCTAGAGTATGGTAATTAAACTGCAATGATCCCTTCTGTGCCAAGGATGCTCCTTGACATTCAGATAATGTTGAACTATTCTGGGAGTTACAGAAAGTGATTATAAAGAAAATTTGGTTAGTAGCTGTGGGGTTGTGTAGAGGTTCAATCAGCAAGTAGCTGGAAATGATTCTGATGTTTTCATTCTAATTGAGTTTGTTTCGGAGGAGTGCCTTAATGAGAGGAAACCCAGTCTTTAACTTAGTAGAAAAACACACAGAACCTGGATAGGAGGTTTCAGCTTGAGGACGTAGATTCTTCAGACTAGATCACGCTGTGATAGACATCTATAGATAGAAAGATAAATTATTTTTCACACATTTCTGTATCATAAATTCAAGTGGAAAAATTCTCATGACAGCAGGATGCTTAGAAATCATGAGCTAATAAGTCATGTCATTGACATTTAAAAATAAACTGAGAGTTAATGGTTAATAGAAGAACCTACATTTATACAGCTCCTTGCAATGCAGAAGGTGACTTCACAGTATGATGGTTTCTCCTACTCCATGAGAACAGATTTGGGGGGTCAAGTTAGATTACAAATCTACTTCTCTCACTAACTAGCTATCTAACTTAAGAAACTGAACCTCTCTGGGTTTGTTTCCTCATCGGTAAGAAGGCAATAATGACAACCTCCAAGGTCATTTTGTGGATGAAATGGGCTCATGTTTCTCATAGCCACTGTATAGGCAGAGTTTCCTGAAATGTTCATTTTCTCCTACAGATGTGAAAGTCGATGGCTTTGAACAGCCTTTGGGAACTGAATTTGAATGAATCAATGGGAAAAACTTCATTTGGAATTTCTTTGATTCCATTTGACCTCAGGGACACTATAGCAAAGCATAGAGTTGGCACCTAATCATAAATTATGACTTCCTTTTTCTCTCTCCTTGCAACGCAACTAACAGTAGGCATTCATTTGAACAAATGCAATATAAACTCTTATCTGAGACAAGTCTATAACCCCAAAGCTCCTTCCCTGCCTGGACCTAGTAGGTGCGCAATAAAAAAATTGATAAAGGAATGAACGACTCCCAACTTTTGACATCTTTTATCACCCCTACCCTTTTGGTTCAGTTTTGCACGTTCCTATAATTTACACCCATACCTTCAAAATGCAAATTTTCCCAACCTCCTTGCCAAAGGTTGCAAGAACTCCCTCATCTACACTAACAATGCGCAGGCTGTCTTTTAATTTTTCTGTAGATATTGTACAACAGAGCAATCGCTCTCTGCAGATGAACAAGATACCTGGACCCCTGCCCTGGGGAGATTCATGAAGGGCTTCCCACTGTAGTTTCCAGCAAGATCCTTATCTCCCGCGGATGGACACCCTTCTTCCTGTGGTCCATGGCACAGACAAAACCCCTCCATGATGGAGACCCCAAGCGCTTCCAGGTTCACAGAGTTGATGGCCAGACCAGCTTTTGATCCAGAAATGTTTCACCTGGAGAACCATTTGGGCCTGTTTTCCAAAGTAACTAACACTTTCACTGGAAGTGACAACTTCTTCCGTGCTATTTTCTATTTCCCAATGTTAGATTTTTAAAAATCAAGAGAAAGTGATATTTGTACATTAAATGTGCTCATGCACATGATGGTTTATAAGCTGTAGATTAGGGATGGAAAGGGGGTGGTATAACTCCTTTGCTAAAGGTTGATGCCTTATAGCCAGTGTAGGAAACTCTTTATTGGTGATTTTCATCTTCCTAAAAGTGTTTGCTCTAATTCCTGCTACCCACTATCCAAGGGAGAAGAAATGACCATTTAAGCAAGAACCATAACTTAAAAAAAAAACCAAAAAAAAAAAAACCCAGGAAATTGTAGAGTGATGGTAGGAAACCTTCAGTTTTTCAGTGCTAATAGTGAGTCTTAGAGATCACAAGACTTCCATACAATTCACTAGACAGCAGAGAAGAGAACCTGTGTTTTTGTGACACTATGACACATGTCCAACTATGTGTTAATATTTTTAAAGCATTTTGCATTGATGAAGTATTGCATTTACATATACTGCCTTAGGTCTACTCGGCATTGCAGCGTCCCTTTCAGTGAAAGGGTTCCTTTGAAAAATCAACAGCTAAAACAGAAATTGGCTCAGGCATTTTTTAGAGCAAAGATGAGACCCAGCGTTGCCTGTTCTTTTCTTTTGCCTTTGAGGTTTGCCTATATAATTCGATATTTAAAATGTGCTGCCTCATGAACAGGCCGAGATCGTGCACTTTGGAAATTTTAGAAAAGCAAATAAGGGGAAACCTTTTTCTTAAAATGTAGGTGTGCAGTGCAGGAATGAATGTGGAGTCAGAATATGCTGTACCCAAAACCCCAGCAGAATACCCAGCATTATGCCCCATTAAGGGTTACAGTTTAAGTACATTTACAGATCAGAGCTCCACTTACTGAGCTGAGATCATCTCCAGGGTAGTACCTAGTAGTCGATAATTTGTAGGACTCGTGGTCTTTACACCATCATTGACAGTATAGCGCAGATGAGTTCTAAGGAAGCTATTATAGCCAGTTGGAGAAATAATGCCTGTGTTTAAAATGCATTAAGTATTATTATGCACCTACCCATTGCCCCCAACAAAATAAAGTGCTTTTTAAAACTGCCCAAACTGTGATGGGTTCTGCCTAGCACAGTGTCTGATGCTCAATAAATATCAAATGAAATGTCTTTGCTAACGCTTATTTTAAAAAAGGAAAGAAAAACACCACCAAGTCCCAGCAAATGTTAATCCATAGAGCTACGAAAAGGGTTTGCATCTCGGACCGGCCCATCCTGTAGGCCGAACGGTTCAAACTTAAGGTTTGAAGAGAAGAAAGGCTTCCGAGCAAGAAGTTTGCCCTCCTGCCTTCCCAGAGCAGTGGCTGCCCTGAAATAGCACCCACCAGCTCAAGTTCAGAATTTTCGAGCAAGGGCTGGGTGCAGGATAGAATTTCCACCTGTTTTTGGCCGGCACAACTGACTTTTGTACGTTCACCCCAGGGCTACTCGCGGAGCCCCAGCTTTGTGCAGATTCTTCTTAAGTTACCCGGAGTTAGAAGAAAGGGGTAGGTCTGGCGGAGCTGAAAGGACTTCCGTGCTCAGGTGTTTATCTTTCATTTCCCTTCTCCCTCTCCCTCCCCGGGAGAGGGAAATGCTGAGAAGCAGCTTCGGGGGTGAAGCCGTGGGGTCAGTGGACGCAGAGCTCTGCCAGCGCCGCCGGCGGGCCCAGCGCGCGCAGAGCGGGGAGGAGAACCGAAGGGCCGTCTGCAGCCGCTCTCGCAGCCGCTCTCAGGCGCTGGGCGGCGGCCGCAGCGCGGAGCTCGGAGCAGAGGCGGAGGGCGGCGGGAGGGCCACACAAGCAAACCCCGCGGCCCGGCTCCGGGGCCCGAATCCGCGCGGGCTGCGCGCACGCTGCGCCCTCGCCCGGCTCCCCGCCTTCCCGCCGGGGACCCCCGCCGCCCGGAGGGGCAACCCCGCCCCCGGAGCTCCACGATTTAACCGGCAGCCAGTCTAGTGACCCTCTGCAGTCCGCTGGCGGTCCCCTCTCAGTCGACACCCCCCGCACCCCCAGAGCACCCGAGAAGCCCCAGCTTCGCCACCGGCTCCGCGGGGCCGGGGCAGGAACGGAAGGGGGAGCCAGGGACCGTGCCCACAGCTGCAAACGGACACGGCGGAGGGGAAGGCGGGGAAGCGGCCCGCGACCCCCAGTGGAGCGTGGACGCTTGGGAAAGAGGGGGCCTGAGCTGCTGGTCTGCCTTCGCCCCCAGACTTGGCGACCGGCCCCACGGAGGCCCGGGAGTGGAGGGCGCTCTGGCCGCGACCCCGTGCAGGCAGCCGGGTGGGGGGGCGGCGGAGACCCCGACCGCGCTGCGCCCCGGGCGCCTCTCTGCGCGACCGCGCGGTGCCCCCTGGGCCGCGTCCCCGGCGCCCCGCCATGTGGTCCCCGCAGCCTCCACCGAGGGGCTCGCCACGGGGAGCGCCGTGTCCTCCGTCTGCAGGGAGAGGCCAGAGGACAGTGCTCGGCCTCCCGGCGCCCGCTCTCGGCCGCGCGGCTGCCAGCCCGGCTGCGGCCCCTGCGCCGCGTTCCCGAGGCCGCCCGCCCGCGCGGGGAGGGAGGGGAAGGCCGGAGTGTCCCCGCACCCGCTCCCCGCCCCGCGCTCCGAGGAGGCTTCGGGGTCTGGGACGCACTGGGAAGAAGACCTGTTGAAAACTCCTAACGCCAACTTGAAAGACAACCAGATCGCCCGAGCAAAACCCCCTCTCCAGTTTTCAAATTCTGAAATGCCATAAACGTTGCATTGCAGGGAGATCGCTGCTCCCTCAAATGGGCCAGTAATTTCCAGCTCTCTCCCACAAATTCCTCCAACCGGGGATTTCCATGTAAAGCAATTCAAATATGTAAAAACCACTTTATTGCTCTTCGAAATGCTCATGCATTTATTCTGCCTAAAATTTGATATAGGGCATTTTTTTTGTCCTCCCATTTATCGCTTGCCAAGAAATAATTAAGAATAGGAGCTCGAAGATTAATTTTAAATAAAAAATCTTCTCAAATGAAAATGTCAGGTCATAAAAATTCCTTTTAAATCATAACAGCATATAAATCTTTGAAATTAACCATGTAATTACAATGTCTATCAACTTTTACCTTGAGCTTTGAGCCTCTCTTTTTAATCTTCCATTCTTTTTTAATGAATAGCTATTTTGAAATTAAAAAGTACTGTTCATTACACATGCCCCACTATAATAGGGTTTTTATCATATTTGCTCTATGTAAAAATACTTGCTACTTTGTAATTATTCACACACCGATCCTTTCCTATATTGAGTAGAAAATAAAAAATGAAATAGAAGTCAAAGGTGCTTTAGAGCTGAATGATTTACACAATTCATTAAGGACGGTGATTTTTCAGTTAGCATCAGATTAAATGGTTACTTACTCTCAAATAGCCCTTGGGGAGTTGAATTGCTGGGTAGCAAACAGATTAAAGTTTGCATTGAAAGAAAAATTGAATTCAGAGGTAATCAATAGCATAATAGGGGCAGTGAGTGGTGCCTGCTGCCTGAAATGAAATTACCATATTTTTAATCTTAATTTTCCACTCTGTTTATCTGACAGTGTGGATGTGCAATCCAAACAGATAATGAGAGAGTGGGATATTGACACTGCTGTCCTCTGGAGTGCTTGTTTTCAGTGATTAAATGCTGTGATCTGTGATTACTTTGTGCAAGGATGTCGGGGCTGCTGGCCAGAACCGAGGGAGGGGCATTCACTCAGCAGCTGCAGCTCCGGGCTCTCCCAGGTCCTAATGTCTGAAAATCATTTTCCACCAGCAATATTGAAAAATAAAGATGACCTATTTATGGATATACCTCGGCTGCACAGATTACAATAATTAATCCTATTATTATTGTCCTGACTCAAAAAAACATTTAATTAGATCAATATGTAGAGGGCCCTCTCTGTAAGTTTTGTATTAATGAGTCAACAAACTTGTTTCTCATAGGAAGATGGGAGTTATGGAAAGCCATACACTGGGAAACTTTGAAGGGAAAGTGTATTATCATTGGCGGAGCGGTAGAGAGAAGAAAACTAGGGGCATTGTCAAAAAACACCCAGCCCCAGCGGTGGCAATTATATAACAAGCTGTGATCATTTTAATAATGCAGTGTTAATGCAAAATTGAAAACATTCAATGAGTCTTCCTTGGGAGAAAGTCCTCTTGTACATTTAATTAAATGAATAGCTCTAGCCAAATAATAAAAACACCAAACTGCAAAATTTTCAAGTTATACAAATCCACGCTCTCCAAATTCAGTAGCATTTGATACCAAAATGCACCCGTGGTTAGTATAGTTCCGACAAATACCTTATATTGGAAACATGATTCCATATCACAATGAAGAAATATTCAGTGTCTCACATTAGACAACATATTATGGATGCATCATTTGAATTTGAATTCACTTTGTCCTGCTGTGGGAATAGATTTATAATAGATGATGGCTATCTACCATCTATACGAACATCTTGCAATGTATAGCTTACTTTTGCTTCCACTGAGTCAGATCTGTGTGTGTTTGGAGAATGCGGTAATTATGCATAGTTAATTAATTTATCCTCCCTTTATGCAGATGTGGACCCAAAGAAAAAGACGTGAAGAGAGTGACCCGCAGTGCTGGCTCTCTGATAATAGATGATTACACAGCATTTATTTCTCCAAATTGGAGTAGTCACAACAGAAAAGGAACAGTGTCATGCCTATTCAATCATCCCTTCACCTCAGCTTGATATATTGTCTTGGGTTCCTAAGGCGCATAATAACTTTATTTTTCTCTCAGTCAGTTTCTGTTATGTACAACTTGGGAGATATGTAATGTACAACTGGTTAAATACCCAGAAGTGCAGAGTGCAAAGTCACTTAATGAAAAGCTGAATGAGCACCATGACTGGCTGTGAATTCAAAGTTGTTAACGTCCTGATTCTTGTCCCTCACAAGAATCCCCCCACTTCTCCAAGAGTCAGTTGGCTAGCATTGGAAAATTTTAATTCATTTTTTAACCCTTGGGCAACCACAGGAAACTCTGCTCTTGTAACCCATATTTATTAGGAGAAGAAACTAGGGTGTGGTGGAGGGCAGACATGCTTCTAAATATTGACTGGGCACTATTGCTGAGTTTTGCATTTTCTAGCATGAACTAAAGAAACTCCCTTGTGTAAACCTGCAATAAGACTTGCACATCTAGGTTTTCTTCCCGGCTTCAGATTTGCTATAGGCAGTTTTATTTTTTAAATTGCTCTTAAAGAAAGGTGACATTAGATCTACAGAATGAATGAATGTAGTCAAGTCCCAGAGAATCTATAGAGTAGTGCTGAAAGGAGCTTAAATTTTTTGCTTAGAGTCTTTTGGAAAAAGTACACAAAAAGATGTATCAGAGAGATTAACAGTTGGGACTGATTCTTTCACATAGGGTTTTAGCACCATTTTGACAATTTATTCAGTATTCTGAAAAATCCATAAACTTGAATATAAGCTCCATAAAGTCTTCATTACAACAAACTTATCCAATTTTTTGATAACTTGTATTGTGTCCTTTAAAACAATTTTTTTTATCAATACTTAAACATGCTGATTCTTATAGCAATGGAACATGGCTGATACATATCCATTGACATGGAAAACAGTCAAAGTGCTATTTGAACTTTTTTCCCCTATCTCTTGACTACCTGTATAATCCAACTGAAACCTAGGTTTTCTAAGGATAAAAAGCTTTCGTCTGCCCCTATACCTGCAGTTACCATTCAAAGTTTATTGAGCTTCAGAGCACACAAAGCCAGTGAGAAAATCCAAACCAATCTCTTTCCTTTCGCTTTCTAAATCCTGACATGGTCTGTCACCTTTTAAAAATAGTGAGCTGGCCTTCCCCAAAAAGGAGAAAGGAAACAAGATCTAATGGAAAACAATGGAAGAAGGATAATCTAATCTTTAAACAAGGAGATGTATTTCTGAAAACTGAAGGAGGGTGAGTTTCACACTGATGTCATCTTCTCCTGAAAAATGTGAGCCCTCCAGGAGGTGAGAAGGGAAATATTAATGCCATTAATCCATTGTTCCCGAATGCTCTCTAAAGAGATGGGATTTGAGGAAAGGCTCTAGGTCACCAGAAGTGGAAGTGTTCATGGGAAACAAATGCTTTGCTCCTGGTTGGTGTTTGGTTTGTTCAACCATTAACAAGCCAGTCCTGGGAAAACCATAATGTGCCTATGAAAAACCCACACAAACGAATAGCTACTGCTTCCAATAGGGGACCCAAGATTCCTTCCAATGCCAGCCCCTCATACTGACCCCCATAAAGAAAGAAAATATATTTATCATAGACTCTGGAAATGAAAGTCCATTCTAGGAGCAGCACTAGATGAACTAAGGTCTCCAAAACATGTTCTGTGAAGGAAACAAGCCTCTCAAGCATCTCTTTAAGGAGTGATGACTCCATTGGACCCAACATGACAACATCAAATATTAAGTTGAATTTTCTTTCTTCAAGAAGCCAGAACTTTTTGGTTCACTTTTGAAGCCTCTACTGCCTTAGATCTTGGCAGCAAGAACTAGAACATAAAGTTACCAATAATGAAAAAAGAGAAGTGAGCATTTCTGCAGAGTGAAGATGATAGAGAATGAGCATCATAAATAGTCTTGGGCTCAAGGATACCTTGAAGTTATTTATTGCTCTGTCGTCAGTTTCCAGCACAGTGCCTGGCATGTGGTAGATAAATAATTATTTGCTTAATGAATGAGTATACAGATAGATTAAAACTTTGAGAACTTTTGATTTTTAGTAGCCACATTATTCCAGACCTCAAAGGCTTAAGTTACGGTGAAAGGCCAATGTTCTCCAGGTTTATAGCATTCCCAAGATATGTTCTAACTAAAATGCCGTAGCAGACAATTTGGAGGACAGAGAAGTAACCTAGTAAATGAAATAGCCTTGCAGATACTCAATTTCAGCAACTACTACTCACTCAGAAACTCAGTAAAACACAACTTACCTCCTTTCTCGTAGATGGTTCGCATCCGCCATTCCCCGCCATGTGCTTGGATGCCACTCATTCACCATATTGCCTTGATGTTACATTTCAGATTTGTGCCCCTCTCCCTTTCAGAAGATAACTTTCTTGAAAACTAGAACCAAGTCTTATCTTAATTCTCCCTTTTCTTGGCACACAAGTGTCTGCTGACTTAAGATAGGCCTAAAAGAAGCAATATACTAAACTGGCAAAATCTTATCTTGAGCTGTTCCTGGTTTAAAAACAGTTATAAATGTCATCATCTTGAGTGTTCCATTTAGAACTCAACTTTGGTCTTTGAAAGCCCCCTTGGGAAGGCATTACTAATTAAGATCCATTTCTTCACCTATAAAATGGAGTCATGGCTCCAGGTAGCTTCCAGCTTTCACATTCCATGAATCAGAATTGTTTTCTTGAAAATTCAGCCTTTGCACATTTTTGGAGACCATAGTAGCAGTAGCTAAAAAAGTTTTCTAAATCACCTTCTCTTTCATTCTATGTAGAAAAAAACCTTGATGATGATGAAAGTAGACTTTTCCAAATGATCATTTCTTTCATTTAGAAAAGCCATTAGAAAATGAAGTGTGTTTTTATTTTATAGAAACCAAACTATAATATGTATCTTCATGAATGGATTCATATTTGAAAGTCAGTGAATCGATTTGTCATTTGATTTTGCTCTAACCTGGACTCTTCCCACAATCATGAGAACCTGTCTTCTTTAACCCAGAGAAATCTCACAGTCTTAAAACAGAGACGAAACCGGTAACCACTATGGGGATTATGGCAGTCATGCCCCAAGAGGGTCTGAAATAATCCCAAGCTTGTGTTTTTCACATTTTTATGTTATACCTTTCCCCATTGCACCAGAATTTTCTGTGTGATCCATGGAACATACGGAAGTTGTGACTTGCTACTTCTTAGATGGGCTTAAAGTTCAACTCATATTCTCTCTCTCTCTCTCAGAATCCTATTAGCATGTTCCTGCTCCATGGAGAGGCCCACAAGATGAACTTCATAAGCCATCAGTCCAGTGACCCACAAAGAATAGGAGAAGCCAGTGACCAAGTCAAGAAGCTATTCAGGCAACCCATAGAGAGGCCCACAAAGTAGAAAACTGAAAACTCTACTTACTAACAGCCAGTGGGGATGTGGAGCCTATCAGCAAAACCATGAGTGTGCTAGGAAGTGGATCTTCTCCCAGTCAAGCCTTCACATGAGACAGCAGCCAGAATCATCTGGCTAAGGTGCTCCCAGATTTCTAGCCACCAAAACTGAGGTGATACTTGTTTGTTGCTTTAAGCTGCTAAGTTTGAGTGTAATTTGTTACACACAAGGCCAGCTATCAAAATATAGGTCTCAAGGGTTTCAATTCAGCATCATGTATCACTTGCATATCATTGGGACCTCTTTTTTATTATTATTGAACTTTCCTGCCTGCCTTGGTAGATGTATATCAAGGTATTCTTTCCTGCCTGCCTATAGATGCAGATCAAGGTATTCTAAGTTGTGGGATATAAATTAATAGCATCTTAAGATGTGGGGGTTGCACAATCAAGGTTTTTTTGTGACAAAATGTATCTTTGAGATTGTACTTCTAATATTTAAGTATGAGGTCTCTTCTGTTGGGAACTCTTATTTGTAAAATCTCACAGAGATTTGATCCAGATCAATAGTGAATTCTTTCATAATTTTTTTTGATATATCCAATAGACTTACAGTTTGAATGCGAGCAGGAACTGCTCTAAGGTATTTATAGACTCCAGTTCTTTAGTTTTGTACTGTTTTGAAAATCAGGGTAATGGACGCTTGGGACCAGAACAGGTGCTAAAACATGATTGTAAGGGGAATCTGATAATTTTCAGAAGATTATTTTTCTTTTTATAGTCTCAAAAATTACAGTATGACAACTGTTTATAAATAAAGTTAAAACACACAGCTGGTTTGGGGTTTTGGTCAACTGACTATTACACATTTGAGTACAGAACTAAAAATTAATTCCAGTTTGTATAGGAGATAGTTTTCTTATCATCTTAACCTAAATATTAAATAATAGTTATACATTTATGATAATACTAATAGGAGCATTTACTGGGCATTTATATGATTTACCCACACTTTTTTTGCATCTAATTTAAACCTGCCTTTGAATTGAGTTTAAATAATAGGTATTATTATCTCATTTTATAGGTGCAAAATTATAGCTCAGAGGATTTAAATAATTTGTCCGGGTCATACAACTTATAATAATGGACCCAGGACTCAAAGTCAGGTTCTTTTGAGTTCAAGTTTCATGTTCTAAGTATTTGACTCTCTTACTTTCCTGTATTTGTGTATTCAGTAATGACACTGTATTAGCAATCGTTGACTGCTTCAGTACAGACTTAGAAAAAACTTATAATCATCACTAATAAAAATAAAGGCTCTCATGTTCATAAAGATTTCATATTCAGTGCAAGATGAGAAAGGAGATTCCAGTTCCTCAGATGGGAATAGTGAAAAGATGTCGGTTTTTAGCTTATGAACTCTCTCTACACGTCTGATGTGAAAGACGAGGTCAGCATTTTATGGAGCCACTTTGATCACAGGCCTGCGTTTTGTAACTGTCGACATCTCCTGAGTTTAGAGTTGGCCTTTTGTCTCAGAATATCATTTCCCTTTCAATTTTCCTATTGAGGGCAAATATGATTTTAATATATTTCTGAGTATTCAGTGCCAACCTTTAAAAAAATCTATACACATATAATTAGATTTTTTTTTTTCCAGGGGAGAAGGCCATTTATGTTATTCATCTTCCCTGGGAGTCTGAGCTGGAGTCCTTTGGTTTTCTAGTTAGGATTCAAATCAGGCAGCTTCCTAGGAGAATTTCCGGGCAGCAGGCTCACTGGCACTGGGCAAGGTTTGTGGGTCGGACTTTGAGGGGAATGGGTAAAAAGAACGGTGGCAAAGATGGCTAATCGTCTCCGGCAAGTTCGGGTCTTCAGGACTGTGCTTTGTCTGAGGACCCTGCCACCCTGCTGACGTCACCCCTGGGCAGGCATCAAAGGGAAATGGACAGAGAAGCCATCAGCTCCTGAAAATCACACACCACGGAAGAGGCTGGTCATCTACGCACATCTGCATTAACCAGGGGCAGTGATTACTGATGACTCATCAGTTCCAATAACAGCAATTTGTTTTATAAAACTTGCAGAAGAAATAACTAGGTGTTCAGTCATGTGTTGCTGTGTTTGCTGTGTGTGTCTGTGTGTATGTTAATTTTTGTGTAAGAAGTGTTGCAAATTCTCTGAATACTTAACTGATGTCATTCTTCAGCATTTCTTCTCCATATTACAGCGAACTGCTCCATTTTGAGGATGATTTGCTATGTGATGGCCACGACTGTGCTGTGTATATCACTGGCTAATTGAGAGTATACACAGTTTCCCAGTGACTAAGATTGGCTCTTCTCGTCTTATTTAACTTCACTAGTCTACCTTACTCTCCCTACTTTCAGATTTTTGTTGCTTTCCTCTTTTAAGCCAGGCATGCCATTGTCCCCATTTTAAAGATGAAGGAAGATGATAAAGAAAATTCCCATCGCATAGACTTGTGAGCTTTGTACCTGGCGAAACAGTCTCTGTGTTCTGTACCATTGCTGGAGGATAAAACTAGTCCCTGAATAATCATCACCAACAATCTCCAAGAAACATATTATCTGACTCAGGTAACATTTATAATAGCGATGACACTATTAAAATATGATAGTTAAATCAGTGATTTCTAATTTGATTAAGTTGGCATTAGAATACACTTTTGCCTGTTTCCAATTTTGTAAGGAGATTCATCACATTTTGTTTTCGTTTGTCATGATTTGAAGAGGTTTAGAAAAGCTGTTATCTATTTGATAGTAAAATAGCAAATCCAGCTTAAACACACCAAAATGCTTTATTGACTTATATTTTAATGTTGTTGACATCTCAGACTACTTAGTGAAATGCCTTTGGGTTAGGATGCTGGGATACTAGTATTTGACTTTTCTTATAGGAATCTGCAACTTAGACAAGCGAAATAAGAGGTAATCAGCATAATTTAAACCAAAGGTCTTTGGACATTTTAAATGGTGCATCATTAGAATGAAAGAAATCTGAGCACATACTCCCAACCTATGTGTATTTATTTATAGAACATATACATGCACTACTTCATGTGAAAACTCTTGGTAGGGCTTAGTTCCCTTCTCATCTTTTAGATCAAGAAATATCAATCTACATTTTTCTTCCTCTATCACGAAGGGTTATTTGGGGCATCTCCCACTTTGGAGACTCTTGTGGAGTTTCTCCTTTTCAAGTGAAGCTAATTATTTTTTAAAGTAATTAGATTTTATTGTACATAAACTTAAGTTACCTGTATAGATTTTTGCCTGTGATTTTTTGGCATTTATATTATGTTATTGCAATATAAATGCAAATAGTGACATGCAAGATTGCAGTGTTGTCCAATCCTCTCACCTGAAAATGAGGTGGCATGCAGTGTGTGTGGTCAGGGAGTCTCTAGGAGGTTGGTCTTAGGACACAGGGAGAAGAAAGACAAAAGTGTTATCAATATTGGAAGATCTCCTATGAGAAAGGCTCCAACTTGCTTTGTATCTTTTGAGAAAGATCTTTTGGGACTAGGTGAAAGTTGCCGGGAGGCAAGCTTTGCTCAGTGAAGGGCCTTAGATTTGCCTTACTACAGACTACTGAACTCTGATGTTATGAGTCCCCCAAATCCAGAACCACTGAACTAGGGTTGGAGCTGTTGGAATTATATAGTGATTCCTTCCTTGCAGGGAAGCCAGAGATTTCAAATGTGACTTCCCTTTAAGTTAAGTGATTTTATTATAAGAAAACAATTTCCCAGAGACTTGTAGCTTAGAATCCCTTTGTCACAAAGAGTTATATTAAGCACACTTAAAAGTGGGAAGGTCATGTAGGAGGCACAGGTTAGAAAGACATTCCACTTGTCTAGAACTACAAGAAGAAATTCACCTTCCATTGGGCACAGAAAGAGTTGGGAGCATTTGTTATAAAATACCATCTGAAGTGAGTTGGGAAAAATTTGTTCCTTAGAGATCTTTGTAGAGAGAATCCAAACATACCCCTCTGAGGAGATCTGAACTTAGAGCTAAGTCAAGAATAAGCTGGTTTTACAGTCTCCTTCTAGCTCTCTGATTTTCTGATTATGACCATTCGGTGTGATGATTTATCTAAAATGACAAAAGGGAAAGAAAATTTCCAGCAAAGAAGAGAGGAGAGCATGTCATTTTAATGCTTTCCTTGGAAGTGCTTCTTTCAGTTATGAGAAATTTAGCAAGAGGCAGTGAGCCAGAGCAGAGCAAGAAAGAATGAGCTAGGTTTCAAATAATATGACGTTGCAGTATCCTCTGAGATCCAGAATAAAGGCTGTGTGGGTTCCTGGTCTCTGCTGTATTTCACAAAAATAAATACCCTGGAAAATAAAAAGTCCCCTCCCTTATAGGCAGGAGAAGCAGAGAACCTAGACGCTTCTTTCCTGGTGATAGACAGGCAGACACCCAGTGAATAGGCCCACTTATTGAGGGCTTTGGGGGGCAGGGATCAATGCTGCTGCTTACAGCGCAGGTGCAGTGCGAATAAAGCCCCTCAGTGCGGCCCCCGGGCTCCGAGAAGCATGAGATCACACAGTTTGCACAGGCCTTGAGGAAGCTGCCAGCTCTGCCCATCTGGAGGTCGTTGTCATGATAAACTCCCCAAACGAGCCATGACTGGCTCTTCTGCCTCTTGTCCTCAGCCCACAGCTTCCTTCCTCGGCATAGGCAGGGAAAATGCACACATCCTCTTTTTTCAGAGCGAATGGCTGTTATATGACTCTGATCAAGGGACAAGTGACAGTTGTACCAACTGGACGTTCAGTGTTAAGTACATGGTGCTGTGATGATTTGTAATCAAAGTCGGGGGGAACTGACCGACAAATAAAACCCTCAGTGTCCGATGTACACATCCGTGGAAGAGATGCTCCATCGAGACTGCGCTTTGCAATTATTTAAATAATGCTGAATGTCTTTGCTTCTTTACAATGTTGGCCTGGAATATTTTATTCATCTTCTTTCATGGGCTCCAAACCATGAATATTGCCTACATGTAGGCCTGCATTTGGTGTTCCTTTCGTTTTAAAATAAATCCCTTATGTCATGTGGATGTAATTACATGAAGTTCACTGAGTGGATGTCAACGTCTATGAGGTTAGAATGATTTTTTATTGAGAATTGTAGTGGCCTTTTATGTTACAATGGTAACAAAAATATAAACAAAAACAGTCAATTCTACTGTCTGTCATCTGTAACTTTGACAAGTATTGAAATCCTGGGTTTAAAGGTGTGTTTTAAAGTTGAATTCATCTTTTTTAGTTTTAATACCAGTAACTGAGAAATTGTAATGATTTAAGCAAAAATGGAGACAAGTTTACCCTTGTGTAGCCTATAAAAACACTTTTGGCAAACAAAATGAATCTTGCAAGGGGCCCAAAGTCAGACAGATGTAATAGGATTCAGCCATGCCAACCAAACTCATGAAAGACTGATGTATAAGCCACAGTGATGACATCACAGCTTCAGCTGTAGGCCTGAAATCATACCATTGAGTAACACTTGATTCTTTCTCCATCTCTTCGGACAAGCCCATTGTTTCCTGAGTCTTATGTGTTCACTTTCAAAAAGTGTGCTTAAGTCCAATTTAGAGAGATACCTTATTTTAATACTGAATAATACCATTATACAATACCATTAACAGTAAAGCATTTTGTGTGAGAATTATCCAAAAAGAAAACTGTTACCAGTCATTTAAAAAAACCTAATTTTCATCTCATAATCCATCCATTCTAAGTGTACAATCAATGATTTCTAGTAAATCAGACTTGTGCAAATATCACTGCAGAATGATTGTAGAATACTGTACCCCCCCAGAAAAAAAAAACCTCCTTTATAGGTTTGTCAACCATCCCTTCTCCCAACCCCCAGCCCCCAGGAGACCACTAATGTGTATTTTGTCTTGGTGAATTTCCTTGTTAGGGGACAACTCATACACATGCAATCATACAATAATTTTAGAGTCTTTTGCATTGAGTTACTTGTACTTAGTATAATATTTTTGAGGTTCATCGATGTATCAGTACTTCTTTCCTTTTATTGCTGAATACTATTTCATTATAGATCACATTTTAAAATCTGGTCATCAGTGCAGGGATATTCATATTGTTTCTAATTTTCAGTTATTAGGAATACCACTGCTAAAAAGCACATTCATATGGAAGTCTTTCTAGGGATTATTTTTTCATGTCTGTGTCTTGGGACCTCGGAGTTGAAGTTCTGGTTCATCTGATACATTTATGTGTAATCGTTCATGAACCTGTCACACTGTTTTCCAAAGTAGCTGTACTCTCTTGCATTTCTGCAAACAATGTAAGGACAGCCTCATCAAAAATTGTCATTACTATCCTTTTGGTTACAGCTACTCTAGTAGTAATTGAATAGGCATAATCTCATGTAACATTTGGGTAACTGGTCTCAGGGCCTGAAATGGCCTGGCCAGGGCCACGCGGGTAGCAGAGTGGTCAGTGCTCATTCCCTTGCAGTTCTCAGCTGGAAGCTCTGTGTCCCTGGGGAGGCAGGAGACTATACAGGAGGAGAGCTATGCATTGTATTGGACATGGATTTCAGATCTAGGCTCAAGAATAAACTGAGAAAAATCAGTCTCAATCGTGTTTGGGAGTTGGGGCAGAAAACCAGTTTGGCAGGAATTACTGGAGTAGGAAACAGGGATCACAGACGATGCTTTCGAGAAACCTGTAGGGAAGGGAAGGAGAGAATATGGTAGTAGGGGTGAGCCGTCTTGAGAACAGGCTGGTTCCCCTTTGCCATGAACTCCTATAAGACTCAAGGACGAGGAAGCTTTATTTGGAGATTAGTTTGTGTATTTCTGGAATAATGAAAATAGGGCCCGGTGCCACCTTTGTCATTACCCACTGTTGATTCAAAGAAGCAGTTCATAAGCAGACAAGAGATTCCCGCTCAGTAACCAGCCTGCCCACTTGGACAGTCTCTTCTCTTTCAGTCCAACACCTCCAGTCCCCAGGGCCTAAACTGCTCTGCACCCTACTAACTGGCCAAGGCAAGTTGATCCCTATCTTGTGCGTCTTCTCTCCTCTTGACAGATTCCCTTGCTGGATGGCCCCACTGGGACATCTCTCCCACCAGTCCCCTGCCCACTCAGGTCCCTGCCCATGCCACTCCCCTCCCTGGCGGGAAGACGCTCCTCAGGGCCACTTCTCCAGGCTCCTTGGCCGAGACCCAATGCATTGTCTGCTCCTAACAAAGATGTCTCTCTACATTGGCGAGTGTCCTCAGTGGGTGAGGGTCACAGGACTGCCTCTGGTTGAGAACTGCTGCTTGGTGGTCCCTGCACCATGACAGAACACATTGCTCTGTGTCCCCATCCTCTGCCAGCACCGGGCCCGGTTGAGAGCGGATGCCCAGGCAGGAGGCATTCCAACATGCAGAGGTATGAAGACAGAACTTTAGGCTCATTGTGCATTCTCCTAGCTGATGCTCACCAGGTGTGCGATGCTGGAAAATGGATTGGACCTCAGTGTCTGTTCCAGCACAGATGAAATGGATTAAAAGGTCTTCTAGACCATTTGGGAAAGAGAGAAAATACTAAGGATGGGTCCTGTCCAGGGTGTTGTCTGCCTACTGGGCCCAAGAGACCCATTTCATTCCTTTCCTGTCACTGGGGCTGTGCACCCATCCCGACCACATGCTCCGTGCACCTGTGTGGTTGCTAAGTTCCCCGGATGTGGGAACACACAATCCAGTGCAGTGCGGAGGGTGCAGAAGTGGACAGGGAGAGAGCTACCAGCAGATGGCCTCTTCTTGCTTTATATTTGCTCTGGCTTTTCATCCATTTTCTGATCTCTATGTTGCTTGAGGAGAAAAAGGTAGACATCAACAGTAGAACACCCTGGGTCCTATAAAGTGCCTTATATTTAGAGATAAGTATGTATTGTTTCACTGTCCCTACTTGATTAAACCTGTCTGAGGGTGAAGGCATTGTGGCTTGTTTTGTTTACATCTCCCTAGTCTAGAACCACAGTTCTTGACAGAACTGGGCAGTAGATGAAGACATGAATGTCTGATGTCGATCAACGACGACTCAGCGGAACATGTGTTCTGGGGCGCTCTCCCCGTTGTGCTAGGCCTTGGCTATGATCTGTCACACATCCACATGCTCCCTTTGACAAGATGATTGACTAGGGTTAGAGTCAGAATAGGAGATGTTGAAACAGAGGAAATCCTGTCATTTGGGACAACATGGAGGGAACTAGAGGGGATGATAAGTGAAACAAGTCAGAAGGAGAAAGACAAATACCAGGTAATCTCACTCATATGTGGATTATAAAGAAACAAAGCAAATGAACAGACAAAACAAAACCCCACCCTGGGACATTAATAGTAGAACCGAGGTTAGCAGTGGGGAAGGGTTGGGGGTAGGGGTGAGAGGTGGAGGGGTCCAACGGACAGAGATGGAAGACTTTTGGTAATTTGGGGGTGGGCAGGGTGTGTGGTCATATATTGGATGAATGATGAACCTGCACACATGGGCTGATACTATTTTGTAAATCAAAGTTACCTCAATAAATATTTTTAAAAATGGGTTTTTTTTTGAGACAACTAACTAGGTCAAGTTCCAGCAGAACTCGCTCATTAACTTTCACGGGTATAAAAGAGTTATTCTGTTTTGCAAAGCAACTCAAGTGGCAATGATTGACGCAGAGTAAGAAAATTAAATGGAGAAACCCCTGACCCCAAATCCTGGTACAAGTGGAGGTGGCTAGGAAGAAATCTGTAAGAAATCTATGCTTTAATGTAATATTTTTCATGTGTGGTCTTTGGAAAAGCCACCTGTGCTATGCTTTCTGGGTCCCACATGGGACCTGTGGAATTAGAATATGTTGGGAAAAGAGCTCCCCAAACTTCTTTTTTTAATGCACCCCAAAATTTGAGAACCACTGCTCTAAAGAAAAGAGAATTTCCTGCATGTAGGCACATCTAGCAAGAGCTTTAATCTGCGTGGTTGGTGACATTCAGCAGTCTCGTTGCTCTTCAGTGTATTTTGTAAGATTTTAAGAGACATCAAATTAGTGATAGAAAAAGAGCTCTGATTTTTCAGTTGGAAAACAAGAGAACTGTTCCGTTCAGGTCTGTGCCTCAGACTAGTCAAACCGATTTGGTCTACAGATCTCCCACCTGCCAGAGGAATTGTTGGTCCTCCTGAATGATCCAGAAGTTTCCCAGGTGACCCCCTAATTCAATGAGACATAGTCTTCCCAACCCTCGCTGCTGTTTTATAAACAAACAATAGGCGTAGCAAACATTTATAGAGTGTTTGTCGATGCTGGATACTATTCAAACTGCTTTACATAGACTAATTCATTTAATGCCTCCTCACCTTGTAAGGTTGGGTAACCCCCTTGTACAGATAGTGAAACTGGGGTCCAAGGAGATTAGACAACTGCTTAAGGTTAAAAGCTAAATGAACAACTGACAAGTTAGTATTGCATTGAAATTAAGTATTTCTATATTAAAAACTAAAAATATTTCCATATCAAAATAGTAGAACAGGAGAGTAGTAGTCAGGAGATTAGTAGTTATGTGATGATGGCTGGTCACTTAACTCCCAGGCTCTCATTTCTTCCTCAATAAAGTGACATTCTAGAACATTCTAGGGTTTCTTCTAAATTCTTCTTGAGCTTTCCTCATTAATCTTCTCCAAGGTATTTGGTATACTCATCATGCCTTAAAAAAGAAAGACAAAGCAGCTCAGTAGGCATCCAAGAATGATTATTATTACAGATTTGCTTCCAAGTGAAAGGGCTTTAAATGATTGCTTGAAAGTGTGCAGCTAAATTAATTTCTATTCAACAGAAGGATTAATATTTTAAAGAGAGGTATTCTGTTTCTGAGGGCTTCATTTGACAAATTATTGAATTTTCTCTTTCTTCATGCACCTGGTGAAAAATGAGGGGTGTTTCGCCACCGAGACTTCATGGACCAAAAAGAGGCTTCCAGAAAATAGAGCTTGACTAATCCAGTTGCTGTTAGTTCTTCCTGTTTGAAAATGCGGCGCCGTCTTCTACAACCTTTCATTTTGCTGTGAACATTTCATCTGTTTTTGTAGATGAGTTTTCCCCACGGGTGACAGAGAATCCTATAAGCAAGCACACCCCGAATGTTTCCTTTTCATAATTATCTAACGCCCTGATGAGTCTTGAAAAGACAATTGTATAGCTCCTTGTGTTGCTTACTGGGCTTTAAGTGCTCACAAAGAGGATTCCTTATGCTTTAATTTCTCTTTATTTTTCTGACTGTAAAGACCCTTGGGGTAAATGCCAGTCCCACAACCCGCCGTTATATGGTTGCTGCCAGCGGCTCCAATAACGCTTCCTGTTCGCTAGGCCTTCTTTCATCTGACCACAATGTCCTGGCTTTGCTGCGACTCTCCGTCAACGCCCATCTCTTCAATAGCCTGTGAATAGTATTAAATGGTGTTTATGCTAGCCATTGTTGCCTTTTGTGTGGTTTGTCTAATTCACAGAGAAAAGTCTGCTTTTGTGGTGGAAGAGCAGTTACGTCATGGCACGCCATGTGCCTTCTGATGGGCCCCAGTCCTGCTGGGTGATAGATAACATTGCCCGCCTGAGCTCCTTCGCAACACAATCCTGCATTCTTAGCCCAGTCAATACTCTCGCAGGCAGACTGGTTTACTCTTTTTATTAAGGGGTAGGGGAAGATAAAGCACAAACAAATACCCGATCCTGAAACAAAACAGAAAAGCGGGTACGTTCAACTGATTTGCAACTTAGCCAGGCAAGAAGGGAGAAAGCCGGCGAAAAGAAAATCACAGACTTATTCTATTAGCGACCAGACGAATGAATCAACTTGCCAGGTGTGCGCACTGTGGCGGCAAATACTTCACATTTCAGGAGGAAGATTGCATTATGGTTTCAAGGTATTGTTTAAAAGGACACTTAATACCGGAGTCACTGCTCCGCTGGGCTTTTTTCTAAAGTACTCACAAAAGAGAAAGGATATGGTATTGATGATGACATTATCCGCTGGTTCAAGAGTCTTTGCAGGGCAGGTATGTTGCTATGTCTTGAAAGGGCTTTTGATGTCAGAAGATCATTACGGGCTCAGGGGTAATTGATCCCTGGTAGCCTGGGCTTTCGGGCTGTGGTTGATTTCATCCTGTTGGGCTGTGTAATCCGTTTTCCAGCTATCTACAATCTTTTTTAGACTCCTCGTGGTGGCTTATATTTGAGTTTATTTTTTCCATGGAGAAGAGAAGTACTTCCTAGACTTAAAAAAAAAAAAAAAATCAAGTGCCTAGAGAGGGAGAGATGACTGCTAGCCAATGGTTCATGTCCTCAGTGTGGAAAACGTGTTTCTGAATCATGGGTCCAGCTTGTTTTCCTCCTGTCTTTCTACTCGCTGAAATAGAAGTAAACCCCAGGATAAAAATGAACCCAGGCCCAAAGAAGGAAAAAAGAACAAATGACCACAGCTTAAAAATGTCAGTCTAAGTTTTTAGGAAGAGAAAGAATACAAATGATAGTATTTCACTGAAAAATATTAGCAAAATGGGATGTTTGAAATTCTGAAGGAATCCATTGTATGGTAAAGGAAGACCCGGACCAGTGGTGGTAAAATGAAGGCGCTGTGTACACGTGGCAGTTTATAAGGATGCTCACCTTGAGTCTCTATGATGTTATGATGCAAGATACCGTCAATAAAATTAAAGAATTCATCGGTAATCTGAATTGTAGCTCTGTTCTTCAATGAGAAAGTTAACTGAGAAAATCTCTCGTTCCATCTCCAACACAAGAAAACAGGGGAGTTGGAAGTCACTTCACCAAGATGAGTCATGTCAGCCCAGGAAAAGTCACCCGCCCCAACTCAGATGACAAAGACAGTGCTTGGTATGATGCTCCCATTGAGTTAGTTGCTCTGGTAGGTTTCCAAGAAGTAGAGTTTGCAGTCTTTGGGGGGAAGGGAACACTATAAAGAAATGATGGGAAATGAAGGACTAGTGAATCTGGAGGAATGATGAGACCAAGTCTGAAGACAGTGGGAGCTGAGTCACGGAGAGAGGGCGGACGGAAGCATGATCATCCTGGTGCCTGTAGCATGGAGGGTGGCATAAAACAGGCTCGAAGTAAGTAGTGGCTGCCTTTTTACAGGTCTCTGGCTGAAAGGATGAAACAGATGTTTAAATAGGGAAGAGAAATAGGGGTCAGTACAAGAAGAAGAATAGGTAAAGCTATGGATTTGGGGGACAAGACCTGAACCTCGACCAGGAAAGTCTTGAAGGACAAACCTGGGTAAGTTTCTCTCTGGCTGGGAAAGTCAACAGCAATGTGGGTGGAGAAGCAGAGAGTGAGAAAGGGGGCGGTAGGGACACCAGAATAGATTAGTGAAGTCAAAGCTGGTGACCTGTGGGGAGTGGAGGGGAAGATGTCATTCCACCTTCACCCATCACCTCTGACCAGACTCAATGGAGGAGAGAGTATATTCTAGAAGGGCGTGAAGTAAGGCAGCAGAAGTCATGTGTGTGGTGTGTGTGGCCAGATAATTGTAGCCATTCACACTCAGGAAATACAACCGGCACTGGAGAAGAGGGCTTTCATTTATTTGCACAAATATTACATGGAGTAGGAATCATATTTATCAGGCAAAATGGACTTGATAGGGTTTTGGGAAAACTTGGAGAATCTGTCTTTCTATCCTGAAATATTTCAGTCTCTATAGTTGGGGCAACTCAGTTCTCACATGAAGGCTCACTCCTCTTCAGGATTAACAAAAGGAACAAAATATCCCATAGCGTGGGATCAACTGTCTTGCTGCTCTGAGACTCATTTGCTCCTTCATTTACTCATTTGTCACATATCTGTTGACCCACCGATAGGTCCGGGGTGCAGTTTAAACTCTGGTGAGAGAAAAATCAATACCTTTGAGGTGTTCGCAGTCTAGTGAGGGAGTCAGGTAGAATAATTATATTAGTGTAATCCCTATGGGGATTTTCTATTGGAACACAGGGATTGAATGTTCACTACTTCTCTTGGAGAGGCCTGGGAGGACTTCCCAGCAGAGCAGATGAGTGAGCCGTGTTAGGAGGAAAAACTGGTTGACCCCTGGTAGAAACGGGAGGGAGTGGCATTCTAAGCAGAAGGGACAGTGTGAACAGGAAGGGCCTGTGTGTTCCAGGAACCGGAAGCAGTCTGGTTTTGCCAGGGTGAGGGTTGGAAAAGATTCTTGAAAAGTTAAGCTTCATCAAGACCATGAGGGGTCTTGGTTGCATTGAACCCTGCTTCCAAAAGTTAGTCCCATTCTTTCTTCCACATGATCAGTTCCAGTGTCTATCTCTACCTTATTTCATTTGTTTACTAACCCAGTTCCAACCTGTTCTTTTTGAGAACTTGCATGTGGTCAAACCACTCCCTGACTCAGATGCCAACTACTCTTCTTACCTCTTCAGCAATCTCCAACTCTCTTGGCTGAAGCTATACCAACTTTCCCAGAATAGGCTCTTAGATTTTCAGGAACTGAAGGTATTTTTAAGATCATGATCCCTGTGGATTTCATCTTTTTCTTTTCTCTGTATTAACAGACATGATGGATGATTTTCTCCTGCAGAGACATACTCCAAGGGTGCACTCACATCATTGGCTGCAGCACAAATAAGACAGGTTGAAACCCTGCTCCTTTCTTCACGATTCAATGGAATGGAATTTAATGAATGGAATGCTGGTTATTGAAAGTGACATTGTTATAGGACTAACATGGAGGCTGCAAACACTGGCCCTGTTTAAACCCATGTAGCACATATCCTGTGTCTGGATCTTATATCGGATCTCAAATGCTTCACTCCTTCAGCATCTCTCAACCTCAACTTAAATATTTCTGATGATGCAAATCTCCCTCTCTCATCAGGCAATCATTCAATATTCAATTCTTGGACAGCTCTAAATATGAGACAATGATTTGCAAGAAGAGAGACAGAGTCAAATCTCTCTGTGACTCATCTGTCATAGGCCCACTCTCAGTGCTTACATAGGCTAAATATAATAATGCCCTCCATGACAGTCCTTTATATATCTAGAGATGACTACTCTGTCTCTAAAACAGTTTTCAAATTCTACTTTAAATCTACCAATGATATGGTTTCCATTATTGTGGAGAACTCTGTTTTGTCAATGTATCTCTTATAAATGACAGTAAGGACTAAAACAATGACTTCAGTGTTGGTATGAAGCATATTTTAGGGGCTGTTACTGTTTTTATTCTGGATGAAATATTTCTATCAATGTAATTGAGGATCTCATGAACACTTCTAACAGTATTGTGGCTTTCCTTCAATCGACCTCCTAAACAATTTTATTTGAACTGCCAGTGGCCCAGGGGTCACTCCTCTTCTGATTGCTCAGGCATTTTTTAACCTCATTGCAGAATTTACTTTTATTCCTATTAACTTTCATCTTATTAGTTTTGCTGATTGTTCAAGCTGTCAAAATCAATTTGTGTGTGTATCTGACAATATGTTAGTGTTAGCCATCCTTCCAATTTGTGCCATTACTTAATCCAGTAAGTATGCCTATTTTATTCAAATATGTATCAAAATACTGACTAGGATAAACTGAGTACAGAGACCAGTGATAGTCTAAAGACTATCTTCTCCTTCTAGGTCACATTGGTATTAATTAATATTAATAGAAGAGAATATTTTGGCCAGTTGTGAATCCACCAAAAAACAATGTCATCTGTCCCTTTGGCTATAGATACATCACAAATTATATTTTTAAATGATAGTATCATTTTGGAAGTCAAAATACACAATACATTTGGAATAAAGTTCTTTTAAAAATGCCATTTGAGACGGACATGTTAGCTCACTGCACCCTTATCATTGGAAAATGTCTTTGAGGTTCTCCCTATAAGAATCAGTAAAAACAGAAATGAAAAAGTGAAAAATTATCAATTTGTTAAATATAAAAATAATCTTAAAGGTAAAAGATAAGTAAAAAATAAGGAAACTACTGGAATATATATTATGAATTTATTTAATTAACAAAGAGCTCATAGGAATTAATAAGAAAAGATGTATCACCCAAAAGGGAATGAACAATGAACACACACACACACACACACACACACACACACACACACACAGCCAATTAACACAGGAAGAAATCTTCAACCTCACTAATAATGAAAGAGATGGAAATAAAAACACAGATGAGATACCATTCTTCATCTATCAACCTGGTAAAGATTTAAAAAATCTAATTTTATGTAATATTCTTAAGGGCTTGTGAAGAAAAGTCCTCTAATATTATATATTACAAATTGGTACTACCTGTGTGGAAAGTAATTGAAACTATCAACCAAGACTTTACTTTTTGTCATTTCTGTTTACAGATTAAGCCCCAGGGTCTGGAACAGTACTCAATACTTGGTAGATATTCAATAAATATTTTTGAGTGATACTGAGCATCATCACATGAGTATACTGTTCATTAGAGCAATTGACTTTCCATACTTAACTATCGAAACACTGAGGTCTCTTGCTGTTCTTTCTGAAGAAAACACTGTGCAGCTGGGGAAATATTCTAGCTATCTAATGGATTCCTTGGAAATTCATTCTGATTTAAACTCAGTCTCACGAGTTTGGTGAGAATAAACCCTAGGTGAGGTGATAATCTCAAATTTCTGAAAACGCAAAGTTGGGTTCTGATCTCATGTTTCCTCTACCCCATCCCCAACCTAAGTGAAGAAAAAGACAGCGGGTCTGGAGAGAAGTAGCCAGCTAACCATGGGAGCCATTCTGGGGGTATATGAAGGGGAAGGGAAGGGGACAGCAGACGATGAAACCCTTATCTTGGGAACACAAGGGTATTGAGGAAATGGCAGAATCAAATGATATCGCAAATGGAAAAAGTTGAGGCAGAATTTAGAGAACGGTCTTAACAACCATAAATAGCAATGAGACGCCTTATAAGATGGAATTGGGCTTGCAGAGAAGAGGAAGTTTAGAAGGAAGGCCAAATCTTTCATGGTTAATAAGGAATATTAGCCTCACATCAAGATGTTACTGCTTCTATCTTTTGCTGCATTGCTCATCCAACTCGCCCTGCGCTAGTGGCATTACACTCTATGCACAGGCTGTATCTAAATGGGGTAGTCAAGAGTCGACTGGTGCTTTCGTTCCATGTTCTTGAAGAGTTCCAAGTTCAGAGAAACGCTCCACAGCTGTGCACACGAGTTCAAACTGGAGACCGGTTTCGAAGTCTGCAGACATCACATCTTCCCTGTACTTCCTGCCCAAGTCTCAGAGCGGGTCTCTTTTCTTTTCAAGGACCCGGTTGACATACAAAGATTAGAGCAGGACTGTACTGGGGTCTCAGATTTTTCTGAGCTCCCAATAGTATATGGCATGGTTTAAAGAATCATACTTTTCCCGAAAGAAGTAAATTAATCTTGATTTGTCCTGTGTGTGGTCAATCATAAGAAGCTAGGGTAAGCAATAATTTTAGGTTCTACTGGGATTTTGCAACATTAAAATCAGACACTGGTGTCCACCCCATGAAATCCCCTCCCTCTGTCCATATACAGCAATTGATTTCCAATGGTTGAAATTTACACAATAATGGAAACCTTTGTTTTCAATTCATCTGATAAAAGAGACAATATATGAGAACTCCTCATTGATTGACTCTTCTGTTTCCTTAGGTTCACTTAAAAGAATCATTAAACATAAGAGAAAATGACTTGTTTCCATTGATTGGTGGTGTCTGACAGCAATAGTTTTTATATTAAAGTTATTATGTCATTAATGTATTTTGCAGAAGCAAGAAGAAATCACTCAGGTGCTGACAGTGTTGCTGGTTATGTTTTTTTTTAAAAAATATAACACATTTTTAGAGGAAATAAATCTTATGATAACAATAATAGATGAAAAGGCCAACTGTTCACTTTATAAATCACCACAAGTCAAAGGAAACTTCCTCTGATTACTTAAGCACAGTGGGCTAGAAAACTGAGTTTCTCAAAATGTCTGTTTCATATCGTGAAATTCTTAGGATCATTGCTAATTGCAAGTACTTAGGAAAGATGATTCCCCATTGTTCATTTAAATTCTTTTCTCATTCTCATAACCATTTCATTGCTTAAGGTTAATAAGCTATATAGAGCGTGGTAAAGCCAGGCTTGATTTGGGTCTCCCTGAAGTCTCTCCGGTACTACGTGTTCATATTGACTGGGAATATTGTGTGTGCTTGTCTAATTCTCAGTAACTTTTCTCTCCCCTGGCAATGATTGCCAAGAAATTAATTATAACAAGCAGGAAAGTAGCTCAGCTCTGTAGTCTAGCTCTGGCTGACTGCAAAACTCCAGCCTCAAAGTGAAGGGCTGAATGTTGAAATTAAGCGGTCCCTTGGAATTTTCTAGGAAAAAACATCTTGCTATCAATAGGAATAATTCCTGGACCCTTTTTTCCCATGAGATTTTTTTTTTCATGAGGTACCTTTGATTTACATAACAGTACATTTAGATGTACAGTTCACTCTTCATGAAATACATAGCACACCACACCCACCATAAAATTACCAATAGTCATCCACTACTGTCCGTTGAACCTCTGCTATTCGCTATCCTTACCTCCCACCCCTTTCCATCTGGTAATCTCAGTTCTGTTGTCAAAGCCTGAGGGTTAGTTTGTGTTTTATCGCTTGTTCCTTTGTTTTATTTCTTTATATTCCACATATGAGTGAGTGCACCTAGTGTTTGTCTTCTCCTTCTGACTTACTTCCTCCACTAGGTTTTTAAGTATCTTCATTATCACTTCTACTGTTGCTTTGGGAGCAGAAGGCTGCTTATGCAGATTTTTCTGACATATGACAGGTGGCCAAGAAAGATCCTCTTTTCTTTTTACCATGGAGTCCGGGCTGGTTTCATGACCTCTCCATAGAAGGCCCTGGCACTTGGTTTAATGCTCTGTAACTACTCTCTGGAAATTCAAGGAGCCATCCATTTTCATTTTTTGCTAAGCCCAAAAAAGTATGTAGCCTATCCTAAGTGAAAGGCTAGAGCACAGAATACGTTATATGTCAACATGATTCTGTTGATTCAACAAACATAAGCCATTTGCACAAATCAAATTGTGGGATGACTACCTCTTTCACAGTACAGATTTTGTTTCCCTGCTTTTTCTTTTTGTAGTTATATATATATATATATATATGTATACATATATATATGTATATATATATTTCTATACATGTGCATATATATAAATGCTTGTGATAGCACTATTCACGTTTTTGAGGAATGATGATGAGGGCTTATATACTAAAGACTGGAAACAACATTTCTTAAGGAAAGCCCACCTCTGTAACAAGAGAGAGAAAAGGAAATTTTAAATTATTCTGTTAAGCATCAGATGCCATTCTGTGATGTATTTAAGTATTTGATCATTATTAAAGAGTGAAATTAGTATTAAAAAGTGAAATTGCTTGTTTTGTGTGTTTGGGTTACCCAGGAACATATATTAAGAGAATCTATTCTTTCTTCAATAATGTAAAATAAATGTGGTTCCTAGCCATATGTGGATAAGAAAGCATAGTCTATGCAAAGACACCCAAAGTCACTAATCATCATTAAAATGCAAATCAAATTACAATGAGATCTTACACCTGTTAGGATAGGCATGAGAAACACACCCCCTCCACCACCCCCAGAAAATTACAAGTGTTACAAGGACATGGAAAAATTGGAACCCCTGTGTGCTGTTGGTGAGAATATAAAAGGGTGCAGCTGCTATGAAAAACAATATAGAAGTTTCTAAAAAATTAAATATAGAACTATCATGTGATCTAGAAACCCTACTTCTGGATATATACTCAAAATAATTGATGTCTGGAGCTCTAAGAGAGATCTGCACTCCCAAGTTCACTACAGCATTATTCATAGTCACCAAGAGGTGGAAATGACCCAAATGTCCATCGATGAGTGAATGGATAAAGAAAATGTGATATAAACTCTCATGCTCTGTGTCTCAATAACAGGAATATGCTGTTAGAAGTGTCTTTAGATGATTTTGTCGCATGAATATTTATAGAGTGTAATTACACAACCTAGAATATATAGCTCACTACACAAAGTTCAGTCTTTTGGACCATCTTCAGCTATTCGATCCATCATTGCTGACTGAAACATTGCTAAGTGACGCAGAACTGTATATACAACAGGATATTATCCAGCCATAAAAGGGAGGAAATTTTGTTCTATGCTACAACATGGATGACCCTTGAGATCATTATGCTAAGTGAAAGAAGGCATAACAAAAGGACAAATTCTATATGATTCTGCTTATGTGAGGGATCTGAAACAATCAAACTTATAGACACAGAAAGTAGAGCGATGGATGCTCAAAGGGTATAGATTTCAGTCATTTGAGATATCATGAAAGTTCTAGAAACCTACTCTGCTTAGAGCTACCACTGTACTGCACACTTACATTTTTTTCCAAAGGGGTAGATTTCACATTATGTATTTTATCGCAATAAAAACCAAAACCAAAACCATAGTGAATTCTGTCACCAAAAGACATAGTAACTGTGTCCATTTGCTAGTCACTGTTTTTCAGTGTGTGTGGTATACTCTACCCTGATGCCTCTGCTTCCTCAGCACCAAGACCTCATCGAGTGAGTGAGTCTAGACTATTAGAGTCTAGTTTTAGTTTATCTTGGTTTACTTTATCCAGAGGAGAGAATTTATATGCTGTTATATTCAACAACATGTGGAGCTAGGGGTATTAGTACCCCACACAACATACGGTCCAGTTGCCGGGAGAGAAAGTACAGAATTTTTCTACAGGTGAACACAATTTGAGTGGCTTTCTTTTCACTTAATTGCTAATTGGAGTTGTTTGTATTTTTCTTTCATCTGTTCTCAACAACCAAGGGAAGAAATGAGATATTTCCTGCTGTTCCACAGCCATACCCAATCCTACAGAACTGTCACCCCGGGACCCACACCGGCTTTCCAGTTGCTCTGTCTTTCAGTGTCTCCTCAACTGTGGAAAGTCTCATGAAAGAACTCAGGTCAGCAGACAGACTTTATCACTTCACTAAGCTCCTCTAAAATGTCTAAGGTGCTATTTACAAATTGTTACACAGTCTTCATGTTTGTAATTTACATATATTTCCATCTTCAAATTTTATAATGAAAATAATTTTCATTTTGGATTCTGGCACTGTTGATTGCAACAAGTGTCACCAAATCCTGCATTCGTACCTCCTGCCACATACCTCTTGACTCTTTTTCTGTTCTGACACTGAACTCACATATGTGACTTTGGTCAACAGATGTCAGCTGATGTGATCCAGGCAGAAACTTGCTCACTCTTAGCCTTGTCATTTCCATGAGAAGAACTTGTCTGGGCTAGGCTGATGAACCACTGTGAATTGATCAACAACTAACTGACTCCCAGACAAACGAGCAGACTAGTCTGCCTATATTTCCTTGAGACAAAAATGGGACATTGGGATGGGAAAAATGGAATGGGGTTATCCACTGGTGACTAAGGGGAGGGAAGGAGGTGGAGTAATCTGAGCAGGAGCAGAGCAGCTGGGCCAGCAACAAGTAAGTACTATGCGATGCCAATTAGCAATTACATAGTAACCACATATGGTCCAGTAGAACTTCACACAAATGGCCAGGGCCAGTGCAAGGAATTTTGGCACCATAGGCAAAAACCAAATTTGGTGCTGCTATGGACTCCACTCTAAATGTCCTGCCTACAACACATGCTGCTTTAACCATGCCAGTGCAAGAAATGCCCAATAACCCCCACAGTGCCAGAGATAACCCCCATGGTGTCAGAAATAACCCCCATAGTTCCTACCTGTGGTTCAACCATACTGTGGTATTCTGCTCCCTTTGAAAACACAGGCATACATGCATGTGACAGAGGTGGAGGGAATCCTCTTCCTACAGTGATTCCTATTTCCTAACAGCAGGTGGGAACAGCAGTAAGGGCTGCAGCTCACCACAGTCAGTGCCAGTAAAGACCATCTTTACTGTGGGGCAAAGGTAGCAGCTGCTTTTGGCCCCCTCAGCTGGGTCTAGGGCAAATCCACTGCACTTTTTTCCTATGTTAAAAATGATCCTGGTTTATTAAAAGTGGGACAAAATTGGCTTTTATATTAAAACAATGAATGGTTGGGAAATTTGAAAGAAATAGTACTGCCCCATTTAAAACAGTACACATGGTCAACTTTTTGCTTGTCCAAACCAGCAAAGCAAATCTGTGTCTCATCCTGCTGCCAGATGAACTTGCTCTCACAGATGCTCCAACTGAATAGATGTATATAGCGATATCTTTTGAAATATTATGATTGTCATGCAGCATTTTCATGGCCTCAGGTAACTGATCCACATGCTGTAATGTCAGCAGGGTGCACATTTTTATTCAGAAGACTAGGGAGGATATGTGGAATGAGGCCCTAAAAATTCATCTGTGACTGTAAGACTGTCAGCTGGAAGTGAGTGACATATATAACCAGATGGGAGAAAATAATGAGAAGCAGAAAATTCTTCTGAAAGTAGAAATACAGCAGGCTCTCAAATAATATTGTTTAACTGAACATTTAAACCTTAGTAAGAGTTAAAAAAAAGATTCCCCACTGGGGCCGCACTGTGTGAAGTTCGAATGTTCTCCTCATGTCTGGGGAGGCATGAGTTTTCTCTGGGGACTC
Source organism: Solenodon paradoxus (assembly GCA_004363575.1). Classification (NCBI taxonomy): domain Eukaryota; kingdom Metazoa; phylum Chordata; class Mammalia; order Eulipotyphla; family Solenodontidae; genus Solenodon; species Solenodon paradoxus. Next base: position 155,606 of record RJWH01001066.1, read on the forward strand.
CAGCTTCCTTTCACATCACAAAGGTATGTACATGAGACTCATTGGTGTGTCTCTGTTTTCACAGTTGGAGTGAGTGTGTATGTATATATGTGTTTGTGTATGTGAGAGAGAGACAGACAGACAAAGACAGAGAAAGACAGAGACAGTGTTCCTTGTGAGGGAAGCATGTCTTGTCCAGCATTGGGCTCCCTTGCATCCTGAACTTCTGGAACAAGCTCTGGCCACCTGTGGCCCTGAACTGGAATGTGTGAGCTGGAAAATGAATAATACCAATGATTGGTTCACATTTGAAGTGTTCTGGGGTCTTTAGAAGTTTGGTGATGTTTCTATGACTAGAAATATACTGTAGAGACTTACCTCTTGTTTCTGTCAATTAGCCTGTGGTAAAATTGGTGTCATTACAGGTTGTGTCCCTTCAAGTTTAAGCTTCCAAGAACCTATCAATGGATGCGACGTGAGGGTTTACTGTGTAGAAAACGTGTAAGAATTGCAGTTGAGGAGACAAGTCAGAATAGTAAATGTGTCATCGTTCTAGCTCTGGAATCTAGCAGAGAGCCTGGCCCAAAGAGGGAAGGAATGTATAAGTGCTCATGGACACGTTTATGCAGCAAATGGAACCCTTAGCAAATGGACCAAATCTGCCTCCCAGCTTTATTTATCATTCAACACATCTCAATTCTGGTCTATAAAATCTAGAGCCACCTGGCTATATGTAGACATTTCCTAAAGCATGTCATCGCCTTCAGGTGGTGGCTCAACCACTGGTGATTGAAACTTACTTAAAAGTCACTCATTCAGATTTGGCGTAACTGAGCTTTAAATTTCTCTCTGCTGAACAAAGCTGTTTTTATAGAGATTATGCAAAATGATAGTGCAACTGTTATTCCAGAGCAAGTATTTAAAATATTTAAAATAACAAATGGTTTTATTTACTCTTGCTTCCAAAATAGGCATATATATCTATTTGTAACATTTGGTGCCTTTGAGGCAATATTTAGTTACTTTGAAGTATTAAAATATAGTTTATACCTGAAAATAGCTCACCTGAAAAAAGCTGTTTAATTGTTTGTTTTTTTAATGAGGCTGGTTTTATTTTCGGCAAGTGCAATTTAGTGTGAACTCATTGTACTTAGAAGTTAATGGACTCTTCCACTCACTTTGAAAGCTTTTTTTGTTTTTGTTTGTTTTGGCTTGGTTTTTAGTTTTATTTGAAAAGTCTTGGAGTTTTCAGAAAACACTATTCTGTCATGAACCACCACCTGGTAGGGCATTATTGAATGATATTGGTGGTTTATTTCCCCCATGTGAAAGTGGGTTTATTACAAAAACTGATTTTCTAAAGTGCTTAAAAATATGACATAAAGTTACCTTTTCACCATTTTGTCCCTCTTCAGTCATTTCTTATCCTTGTTGTACGAAAGAAGCTACCATAGAGGATTCTGGAATCAGTGTTCCAGAACATTCCAACACAGGAAGAGATTATAACTAATCATTTCTATACCCATACTTGAGGTAGATGGATGAACATGGGATCCTAATGTCTAATCTGTCCCATTCTGACAACCCTGTGCTATTTCTTTTGACTTGCAAACTTTCTGTAAAGAGTTGAGTTGACTTTGTGGGTTACGTGGTCTCTGTCACAAGTGTTGAACTTTACCTTTTCAACAGGAACGCAGCCTTAGGTGATGTGTAAATGCATGAGTTGAGACGGGTGTTCCAATAAAAGTTTATGGACCTTAAAATGTGCCTATCATGTAATTTTTACATGTCACAAAATATTATACTGCTTTTGATGTTTCCTTATTCATTTAAAAATGTAAAAGCTTCCCTCAGTTCACTGGGGGTATAAAAACAGCCGGTGGGCTAGATTGGGCCAATGGCCATGATTTGTCAGCCTTTGACCTAAGCTTAACGGGGCTGATGGTTCAAACCAAAGGGACTTAAAGGTACAAATGCTGAATCCAGACAACATGAACTTACATCTCATCTCTGCCTTTTACCATTGATGTGATTTTGGGTCCGTTTCTTCCTGTTAAAAAGGGGAATATTAATGATCCATTTCAACACTACTGTGAGGATTGAACATATTCGTGAAGTAACAAGCATTACACCTAGCACATACTGTCTGCGTGCTAACTGCTTCTATTATTCTTGCTACTGACCAGAGTTGGAAATTTCAAAATATACAAAACATACAGAAGAACTGGGCAGACCTTGAGAATCAGACCCGTTGATTCTGTTTGTCTTATTTGCCCTGTGTCAGGGAGCCTTTCACGTGTTGATCTTGCAGTTGGCCCAAGGATTCGTGCTCATATTCCTGCAGGTAGCACCACAGATTTTGAAATTCCCAAATAAAGCCATTACATTTCCCCCTGACCGGTTATGGACAAAATCATTTGCAATAAAGCAAACCAATTTTAATGTCTCAAAACAAATCCTGTCACTTTATGAAAAACAAGTAAATACCCTAGCCAAAAATTTTAAATGCTGATGCTTAGTTTAGAAAAGGAATTTTGATCCTCCCCCGGCCCCCACTCCCAGACCATCCCTCTCCACGTAATATGGATAAGGACTGTGGTTTATGATAACAGAAAATCAGCACACATAGTTTATATATCATCACTAAAAAGATGAAAAAACACAGACCTTTCATATTCTCCTGTGCTTTTATCAATACTCAGAGAATAGTTCCAAACTACATTTAGGTTTCACCTTGCTTTTGATAGGTGCGCATGGTGTCTTTCTTGACCACAGCACAATGTTGGGACACTGTGTCTTTTCATCTGTCTTGAGCATCTTTCGGATTAAAATTTTACCCATCTGGAAAAAGGGAAAAGAACATGGAATTAACATTCAAATCATACCAGGTAGCCTGTGGAGTAAAGATGGGAGCCAACACCACTGATCCCATGCATGACCCACTGACCTGTGACAAGGTGACTTGGTTGCAGGCCACATGTCATATCTTGCCTTCTTTAGAAATCTCTGGACACTTGTCAGGGATGCTGCTCAAGATGGTCTTTCAGAATGTCAGAACGCAGGGGAAATTGGGGGCTTCAGGAAGAGACAGGGAGACACATGGGGTAAAGGGACTCATTATAGAGTGAAGGAAAAACATGAAACTTTGGGGACTTAGTATATTCTATACAAATATAGATTTGCTGTGATGTAGACCTTAAATTTGTGTGTTGTTGGAATTCAGTATTCCTTCAATGAAATCAATTTTAAAGAAGACTCAGAGAGAGACGCTTATGGGATGGTCTAGACTTTGTCCCCCACCCCACCCCTGCTGCTAAAGCCTCCCTCCCCCAGAAGAAAACCAATTTGCAGCCTCTGTTATTATTGAGTAACAACACCCACCCTGACAACCAGGAGGTCATGACTCTTTGTGATCACCTCTGTCCTAAATCAGCAGCGTCGAAGCTGCTACTGTCCTCAGTTGAAACAAATGAGCTTATTTCAAAGGCAGCCCTTTAGCCCAGAGCCTTCGTCTGGGTGCCTGACTTAGAGTCATAACAGCAGATTATGTTGCATTCAAAGCCCCTGGTGGAAAAGAAGTTGTTTAAAATTGTTATTATTTATAGGAAGGGGAATATGCGCCATTTCTAGAAATTAATATAAATTAGTATCATATGCTAATAATTGTTTTCAATAATAGAACCGTAAATCTTTAGTAAGTCTCAAATTCAGCTATTTATGTCATATAATGTCAAGTGGCAACATTCTGTTATGAATAAATTGGCAATGAGAAAGTAATGTCACAGTTTACTGTATATTCAGCAACATACAATTCATCCATGGAGAAATTTATGCCCAAGTATGCTTTCTTGGATCATAAAAATTGTAACCTTTATCAGAACCCTGACAAGAGCAAGCCTTAGACCAGGGATCAAAGTTTGGATATCAGGGCAGTGAATTGACACTGGTGTCACCAGCCGAGCGAAGGAACGCAATCATCCAGATCAATAAGGAAAGTCCACGGACAAGTCTGACATGTGGGATGTGTCCCTCGTGTAGTATGTGACCTGGACGGACCTTCTGCACAAAGGAACAAAGGAAGTGTGCTGGTCGAAGAAGCCAACCAATAACTTCAAAGGACAGTGTCTCCTTGCCCAATCAGGAACTGAAACTTGGCCTGGAGACCCTCTCTCCATCCTCCTTTCCCACTATGTGGCTTTTTTCATTAAAGACCCAGGCCACCAGCACAGCGGACCCGGTCTGGACCTCCCTTGGTCGCCTCCATTCCTTTACCCTCTCATTACATCTCTGCTTGCTCACTCGCCTAACTCTGTCGTGGGTTCTTTGAGTGACCTGAATGCCACATTTTGGTGCCAAAATCTGGGAATTGGGGCACCAGTTCCACACTTGGGGCTCCCTCACCCCACCTGGACAGTCCCTGGGCTGGCTCCAGTCTCCAGTGAGCCCCTGGGTGGAAGAAGGAATCCCCTACTGAAGGCTTGACTCTCCATGCTCTTCCCACCCACCTAACACCATCCTGCTGCTGCGTCTCTGATGTGCATGCCACATCGATCATCAATTGATAGGGTGAGTCTCTGATTCTTGACCTTGCTTCTCTCTGAGAATTTCACCCTGGATCCTTCTGATCCCAGTACTGATCCCTGGTTGATCCCCACCAAAGTCAGAGCAGTCAGTCGAAATTCTCCATGACCAGAGTAGTGACTTCCTGAGGGGATGCCTATGGCAAGTCCTATTCTCTCGTCTCTAACTCCCAGAGGCAACACAGGGATGCCTGTCTTGCCACTAGACTTTTTTGCAGGTCGTTACACCCAGTTCACTCTTTTCTACCTTATAGACCTCATTTGTGAAAATCATGGGGAATACAAAAATCTCTCCCTCCCAAGGACTCCCTCTCAGTTGCCTCATCCATAACCTCCCTAAGATCCATTTGGAGGGAGATATTAAACCAAAAAACTCTTATCCCTTCCCACCATGGCCTGGCCCTAATACCCCTTAAATAACCAAGGACAGTGGCCTGAACATGGCACATTTGATCTCCAAATTCTCACTGACTTAGATAACTTCATTAGATGCAATGACAAATGGTCAGAAGTTCCCCATATACTGGTTTTCTGGACACTCCTATCTTGCCATCTCTATGTCAATCTGTTACTTTATTTCAGATTCTACTGCTTAATGAAAAAAAAACCCAAAACTCCGGGGGTCCCCTCCAGTCCAGACAGTCCTCCTGCTTCTGTAGACAACCTTTCTTCATTTGATCCTGACAACTACCCGCCTCCTTCCACTGACCCACCACCATCCGCCCCATCCTCTTCTCAGGCTTCTGCTCCCCAGCCTTCGGCCCCCTTTCCCCACATAGGTGTCCACTCCACAACCTCCCCGTCATTCACCCCCTCATTCTCCCTCCACTATGGGTCCCTCCTCCTCTACTGCCCCACTGATTGCTAAGCCGCCTCCCCAGCTACTCCAGCCGGTGCTTTACCCTCCCACACCTTCAACAAACCATCTGCAGTGAACCAGCTCCAGCCCCCTCCCCGCCACATATTCATCAAAACGCCCCATTGCCCTCAGTCCTGATCCCTCCTCCCCTCTGGACTTTACCCTCCACGGGAAGTAGGAGGACAGGAAAGTGCCATGAGTGTCCGTGTCCCTTTCTCCTTTTCAGGCCTGGGTCAAATCAAAAAGCATTTCTTTCTCGAAAGAGCCCACCAAATTCACCAAGGAATTTAAATATCTGACCTTGGCTTATGAGCTAACCTATCATGACATGTCCATCATTGTCACTATTACTAGCACCCCTGAGGAAAAGGTCCGTATTTGGGCTGCAGCCATAGCACATGCTGGCAAACTTTTTGCCAAAAAGCGCTATAGCAAGATACCCCCAAACTCCAGGGGCTGGACGGCACTGACCCCATACCCACTGCCAACCCCAACTGGAAATACCAGGAGAGGTCCCCAGGCAGCTTAAAAAGAGATCATTTCCTTACCTGCTTTTAGGGGCAACCCACATGGCAGGAATTAAGGCGGTGAACTATGACAAAATTTCAGATCCCATCCAGGGTCCAAATGAAAACCCAGCCGTCTTCCTAAATGGCCTCACAGAGGCTGTCACTAAATATACCAATACAGACCCAGCCTCCCAGGAAGGAACCCTGTTCCTCCACACTCATTTTTTTACCCAGGCTGCCCCAGACATTCGCAAGAAATTGCAAAAAATAGAACTAGGCCCACCATCTCCTCAGTGAGATTTCATTCAGTGGCCTTTCAGGGCGACAATGGCAGGCAGAGGAGAGAGAGAAGGAAAGGGCCAGAGAAAGGGCAAGACAAGAGAGGGAGGCCACCGGATGCTTGCCCCTCGCCACTGCTTCAAAACCCAGACAGGGTGGTCAAAGGTCAAAGGGTAAGGGACCTCCACCAGCCGCTGCTTCAGATGCAGCAAGGAGGGATGCTGGGCCAGGCTGCCCGCAGCCCCAGCCTCCACCAGGCCCTTGTCCTCTCTGCCGTCAGCAGGGACATTGCAAGGTGGACTGCACACCGGCCTCTCACCGAGGGACGGGTCTGCCTCATCAGTCACCCCCAGGCACCGGCACCCGCGCCTCTGGGACTCTCAGTCTCCGAGCTCCTCTGCCCAGCCATGGACAACCGACCGGGCTGGGTTTGGAAACTGCCCGACTCTGATCATCACCACCGCAGAACCCGGGGTAAAACTGGCAGTGGCAGGTAAGCCCATTTCTTTTATTTTGGACACTTACTGGTCTTGCCTGAATTTTCAGAGCTCCTTCTTCCCTCTTCCACAGCAGTGGTAGGAATAGATGGGAAAAACACTCATCCATTCAAAACTGCGCCTCTCCCATGCAGGCTGGAAAACCAAACATTCACCCAGGCCTTCTTAGTGCTGCCCAGCTGTCCAACACCTTTATTAGGCTGAGACATCCTTACTAAATTGGGTATATCAGTCCTCCTCCCGGGGATCCATACCAATATCCCGGCCCAGCCTCACACCGTCCTGCCTCCCATGAACTAAAACCCATTGCAGACAGACTCCTCTCAGCCGACTACTGAGGGAAGCTACTTCTCTGGCTAAAACTCCGATCCTGGCAGACAAGAAGCCTAACAGCTCTTACTGCCTGGTCCAAGACCTCTGGGCAATTAACGACACCTCTCTCCCCATCACCACTGTAGTATCTAACCCACACTCCAGTCTCTTGCAAATACCACCAACCACCTCCCACTGTACAATCCTAGAACTAAAGGATGCTTTCTTTACCAGCCCCTCAGCCCTCACTCCCAGGATCTGTTTGCTTTCACTTGGACTGATCCCAGTTACTCAGGTCACCAAACAGCTTATCTGGACTGTCTTACCCCAAGGATTTAGAGACAGTCCCCATCGTTCCAGCCAAGCATTGGCCTCTGACCCTCTGACTAAACCTTAGTCCCAGGACTCTCCTGCAGTATATTGATGACTTGCTCCTTTGCAGCCCTTGGGAAATCTTGTTCCAGCAACACACTGCACTCCTCCTTACATTCCTCTGAGAAAAGGAATATGGGGTCTCCAAAGATAAGAACAATATTCCCAACCCCAAGTCACCTACTTAGGTCTCCCGCTCTCTCCCTGTGAAAAGAGTATCACCTCCCAAAGATGAGACTTAATACTCAGTATCCCCCTCCACATACCATGCAGGATCTCCTCTCTTTCCTAGGATTAGCTAATTTCTTTCATACTTGGATTCCAAACTTTGGCCCCATCGCTTAGGAGCTATATAAAGCCACCTCAGGAGACCTTCTTGAACTATTAGACCGTACAGCTGCCATAGCAGGCTCCTTCAGAAGATGAAAGGCTGCCCTCACCCAGGCCCCTGTCCTAGCGTTCCCAGACCCTAGAAAACCTTTCACACTGTACACAGATTTCCGGGAGGGGGTTGCAGTGGGAATTCTCACTCAGACCTACGGCCCAGACTCAAGGATCATTGCTTATTTTCCTAAGTCCCTTGACCTTCCCTTCCTCGGCCGGCCAGCCTGTTTGAGGGCTCTGCATCTACAGCCCTACTCATGCAAGAGGCCCTCAGACTCATTCCCTACGCCCACCTCAAGGTGCTTTCTCCTCACAAGCTTACATCCTCACTAACCCACCAGGCTCTCACAAGCATACCCCCTTCTGGGTGCAAACCCTGCACGCACAGCTCCTTCTTAACCCACAGGCTCACATCGCACATACACCTGATACTCCCAGCTCGGCAAGTCTCCTCACGACCAGACTAACTACCAGTCAGACTCCTGCATGCGAACCACACGATTGTCTGCATGTAACTGAAAGCTTCTTACACCCACCTTTCCCTAAGATTAAGGATGCCCCTCTCCCACTGCCAGCTACCAACTAGTCTATTGACGTCAGCACTTTTAAAGACCCACTGAAACAGGCTGGGAACGCCATCGTGTCCCCGCAGTCAGCAGTCAAGTCCGGTCCCCTCCCGCCTGGCACCACTTCACAGCAGGCAGAATTGTGGCTCTTACCAGGACTCTCACATTAGCTGAAAACAAGCCCACTAACTTCTACACTGACTGCAAATATGCCTTTCACATTACTCACTCTCACCTCCCTGTATGGAGAGAGAGAGGACACCTCACTTCCAGACACTCACCAATCATTAACAAGACACCGTCAAACTGTTCCAAGCCCGGTACAAGTAGCAGGCATACACTGTAAAGGACACAAAACTACTAAGGGGGGCAACAACAAGGCACATGCAGAAGCAAAAAGGCAGGCACAGGGGGCCACGACACACTCTCAATTTCTCCTGTGCCTCCTCAAGCTCCAAGCTGCAGTGATCAGGGACAGACGGACCTGACACAACTCGGGGCATCTCTCAATGAGGGATGGTGTTATTTGCACAATAAGCTGGCCCTTCCAACTGAACATGCCCAGGAGATCCTCACAGACCTACATAATCAATTTCACATTGGTGCTAAGTGTCTCACTGCTCTCCTCTCTCAGTCCCCGTCATGCCCATCACTACTCAACTCTCTGAAGTCACCAAATCTTGTCCCACCTGCCAGCACACAACCCCACAGGGCAACCTCAGACCTTCCTCATATCCCTTTAAGCATCAGGCCAGAGGACAGGTCCCAGGACAGGACTGACAAACAGACTTCACACACCACCCATCAAGAAATTTAGATATTTACTCGTATTCGTAGACACCTTCACGGTATGGCTTGATGTCTTTCCAGCAACCTCAGAAAAGTCCTGCCAGGCGGTAAAGTCACTATTACATGAAATCATTCATCGATTCGGCCTCCCTTCTACCATACTGTCAGACAATGATCCCGTCTTCATTTCACAGATAACTCAGCAAGTCTCTGATGCACTTGGAGTCAGATGGTGGCTGCACACACCATCCAGACACGGTGGGGAAAGTAGAGAGAATGAAGGGGATTCTGAAATCACACCTCACCTGACTTACAACCCAGACCCAACTACCTTGGTTGGAGCCTCTTCCCCAGGCTCTCCTACGAATTAGGTCAACCTTGAGAAAAACCACACATGCTCAGCCCATCCAAACTCATGCACGGCAGGCCTTTGATCATAGGTAACCTGCCTCTACCCTCCTCACAATATGGGGACTGTCTACCTGTTCTTTTGCAAATTCGTACCCTGGTTAGGGAATATGCTGAGACTATGTCCCCCCCCACAACACAGGGCAAGCCCCCCACTCGAGTCACCCCAGGAGATTATTTATATCTATATAAAATCTCTACAGCTCAAATCCCTAATCCCCGTTTGTTCTGGGTCTTATTTGGTTCTCCTCACTACTCCCTCAGCTGCAAAACTCATGGTGTCACTCCCTGGATCCATATGTCCAGGGTAAAACTCACTCACCAACTTGCAGAACCCAGAGGCGAGCACACACTGCCACCAGTACTTGAGGACTCCGCCAACCCTCCCACCTCCCCACCAAATCCCACAGACCCTACGTCCCGGTACAGGTGCACATAGGAGATCTCATTTTAAAGATCTCAAAAGGCCTGTAGATCTAACCCTCCACATGTTAAAGTCTGGGCTCACTCTTCTCATCGGCCTAGTAATCGTGTTGGCTCTGCTTCCCCCCTTGGCTGTGATACACCAAAACTGTTCCCCTTTACCCTGGGCCTGCTGCTTATCTTTACTAAAGTCCAAGTGGGCTTCCAGTCTTCCCCTACACCTTAACGCTTCTTCTTGTGCCAATTTCCTGTCCACCTATAATGTGTCCCTTATTCATCTGAGTCATTCAGGTTCCGCCTTATGGAACTTCCTCAGGCTCTTCCCTCTCTACAAATCGTAAGCAACAGCCTACTTCGGTTTGCCTGGGATCACCACACTTGCGGGATTAATTTCGACACAGATCTCTGGCTCCAGGGGGATCTGCAGGACTTTACCCCTGATCAAATTCAGTTCTATACTTTCATCTTTCTTCTACTTCTAGCAACTAACCAACATGATCCATCTTTCCTACCTGCTCCTCTACTCCCTCACTTCACTACAAGGCATGAAAGGAGAGTGGGTACTAAATTATCTTGTCAAACTCTCCCAAACCATCACCACAGGGGAAGACCTAAAACAGTGCTGGATTTGCCACAGCAACCCTGAGTCCCCTGGTTCTCACAGAACCACCCAGCAGGCAAACCCTCTGCCAAATGACACTCTCCATACGCTTCTCCAAAAGCAGTCCTCACTCCTCATCTCACTTAAATACTCATGGGGAGCAGCCTCTAGACGCCCTCTACTCCTTACACTAACCTTAAGACTCCACCAGCAGCATGCTTCCACTTAACTGAAACAACTAAATAATATTTTAACATAACCAAGACCTCCCTTTATTGCAATAAATCTGTCTGCACCCCATGCCACACCAGCAGTCACACTAGCGCAGTCGACCCTTTCCTGCTTCTGGGGGAAATAGCCATGGATAATCTTGACATAATTATCATAGCACCTGAGTAAAACCCTCAATTGCAGCAATGTCATCTGTAAACCTCCTAATACCACCCCTTGTGCTCCCTATAACATGCACTGCTGTCTAGGTCCCTCTTCTATCAGAACTAATGAACCTTTTGGGGCAGAGCACTGTAAACCCTGGAAATTGGGTAAGTCCCTCTTTGGGTCCTTCCCTGCCTACATTTCTCCCCCAGCAGCCCCAAAGAACTCACAACTGACCAGTCCTCTTATGGGCCACCCACCTACCTGTGTCTTTTATACTACACCTCCCTTCATTTCCTTGTGCAACCACACAAAACACACCATCATCCAGGCACCAGAAGGAACTTTTTGGTTATGTGGCCTCTACTCCAATTTGGATATCATATCCTCCTCCCCACAAAGAGTAGCTCTCTTACATCTGGACAACAGTAAACATTCTGAGACATGTTCCCTGGGAACACTAACAATGCAGGGAATCTATATCCTTAACTCTACAGTTTACTTCAGACCCACCAAGTGGACAAAAAGAGTATTTAGGTTAATAATAGCTGGTGTCGTAGGAATTGCAGCACCTTGGGGAGGATTTGCACACCACGAATACACCCAGTGACAGAAAATCTCAATAACTGAAGAACTTTCTTGAAACATGGAGGATGGCCTTTCGGCACTCTCATCATCATTGGATTCCCTAACCAATGTAGGACTTGATAACTGTTTAGCCGCTTGGCAGAACAGGGCAGAGTTTGTGCAGCAATTAACAAAACCTATATGAACAGCTCCAATAAGGTAGAAACCAACATTAAAGCTGTATATGCACAGGCAGAATGGCTTCACAAGTACAACCAAAACTCCAGCCCCTGCAATGCATTGCAGGAGCTTGGCTACAACCATCCTCGCTTTTTTCTTCCCCTACTAACTCCTCATACTCATTGTAGCCTTTATTTCTCTTGTCCCTAACACCTTAAAGCTGTTCAATCAATTCCTTCAGAAAACTATTGAATCTATAACCCAAACTCAAATTAACCATGTGCTCCTCCCAAGAGAATACAGGTACCAGCCTCTCAATGCCGCTGAAGGAAAACAGCCACCCTTCAGAACCAGCCCTGGGGAAGAGGAGGAACCCAGACCGGAATCCAGCACCCCTGTTCAGCAGGAAGTAGTCTGAGAGATGCTGCACCCCTATTTCTGGTTCCTCCTCCCCCAATCATTTTTTCTCCCCAATTTATAAAGAAAAAGGCAGGAATGTCAGGACCCCCTGCAAGAGCATGCCTTAGGCCAGGGATCAAAGTTCAGATATCAGGGCACTGACTTGTCCCTGGTGCCACCTGGCTGAGCAAAGGAATACAATCATCTGGATTGATAAGGAAAGCTGATGTATGAGTCTGACACGCGGGATGTGTCCCACATGTAGTACCGACCGGGATGGACCCTCTGCACAAAGGAACAAAGAAAATGCACTGGTTGAAGAAACCCATCAATAACTTCATAGGACTACGTCACCTTGCCTAGTCAGGAACTGAAATCTAGCCTGACCACCCTCTTTCCAACCTCCTTCCTCACTATGTGGGTTTTTTCATTAAAAACCAGACAGTTGGCAAGGTGGACCATGTCTAGACCTCCCTTGGTCAGTTCCATTTCTTTACCCTCTGATTACATCTCTGCTTGCTCACTCGCCTAACTCTGTTGTGGGTTCTTCGAGTGACCTGAATTCCACAGCCTCCAAACACCAAACCAAGAAAAGCCACCCCCTCCCCATGTAAAATAATGAGGCTTCAAAAATACATACTTGTAATTTAAGCACCACTTGCTTTGTTTCAGTATTTTAATAAGGACAAATTGTAGTTCTGAGGTAAATTCAGCACAAGAATAATAAAGAGCAGGGATGACTTCTTTAGAGTCTGGTTTATATTTGAGGGTCAAATTTCCTTATAGCTGAATAGGTAGTATAACTTCCTGAACAGTTAGGAAAACCCTTAATCCTTTTAAATATGTTTTCTGAATGTCAAAATACTAGATTACAAGCTGAGATTTGATTAGCATGGGCACTAATTCTAAATCTACTATTACCTCTGGTAAAAAAAAAATTAAGAAAGAATTATGACAATCCCATAGCTGGTTAAAAAGAAAAGACTAACTGTGATTTGCAGATAACGGAAGAAAAATTATTTTGTCTGTTCTAAATTGTCTGGGTAACTACCTTAATTATCTACCTGTAGTGCCAGTGTGGTGTCCGGTCCTGAGGTGACTATAAGTTCCCGATTTTAGAATAAGTAACCCTAGGAGTCTGACATCAGCACGTGGGGTGGTAAATTCTGGGGCCGGAATTTATAAGAAAGGAGACTGACTTCATTGCTGACTTCCTGGCCCAAGGGGAACTAATCTACACCTCTTTGGAGGAGCAAAGATCACAATTGCTTTGAGGGCAATTGCCGTAATGTCTTTTCAGCTATAAAGTAGCCTCTCACAATTCTCACCTCTGTCCCTCCAATGCCAAGATGAACATTTCACACAAGCGCTATTCTGCTGCCCCACATCACTGGTTAAGTCTACACAATATCAAATATCATCACAACAGGGTGGGGGATGGTGTGGGTTTCAGCTGTCGAGATATTACTAACCCACTGGTTCAACCGAATCATCAACCAAGTGTTTTGACCCAACTGATTTTATTTGGGGTTAGTTCCCCTGGCAATGTGTAGTCTGGGAACTTTGTCCATGGAGTGGCAGAGTGAGATTCTGGAAACAGAAAATGATGAGCTGGTCTCCAGTTCTTCAAAGCACTTCAACTTCTTGCTTTGCCGTTTCATAAATCTCCCAACAGGGAAGTGCAGAGAACACATAAAAGAAAAAAAGGAGCAAAAACAAACTGGCTTCTGTCATATCTGTTGATTTTTCACTTAGCAGACTTTGTGGATTAAAAAACTTTTTTTCTGCCTCTTGTAAAGCAATGTTCATTGGAGCTTAGCCAATAGATGGTATCATCTCTTCCCGAGTCTATGCTATGGGCGGCCTATGGAAGCATATCTGCTCAAGGCATTCATGCAAATTATTACTTACTGCCCTATATGCTCATAAATTAATAGCTTCTCTGTGGATGAAAAACAGAAATTAGACAACCATTAAGGTTGAACAATGTTTAAAGAATATTAAATATTAATATATGAAATGAAAAAATATTGCGAGTGATATCAGCAGATATGCCGACCGCATAACAAGCCAAACCTAAGAATGCAAATAATAAAAACATGTTTTCAGCTAGATATTCTGGATGGTTTAGTATTCAAATTAAAGCTGATTTTTTTCCCTTTCAGTAAAAACAAAACGAAGTGTTTACTACTGTTGTCATATTGTATGAGTGTTCATTTTCAGACTCAGAGCAAAAATGAATTTAAGTTGAATAAAGTCAGAAGAAGGTTCAGGTGATTTCGGTCAGTGTTCTTGCAAGAAGACTTTTCTTGGCAATGTTGAAAATATGTACCATGAGTATTAGGAAAGCAGCTTTTATCGGTCTGTCTTTTTTTTTTTTTTAATCCCAGCATTTTAATAAATAATTGTCAAGTTGGCATCTGCGTCCTAGAGAATTTGTTGGCCAGATGCTATAATATTGGAATGGAAATTTGCAGAAAGCTCTTTTGGGTGACAGGCTGGAGTGAACTGTTGGTCTGTGGGTGAGTGGGCACGGGTGCCTGTCTTTGGCAACAAGACGTCTAGGAGAAAAGTTGTCGTGACTAGTCAGACACCCACTCTTAAAATCCACTGTGCTGTCCCCTAGGAAGATTCAATAACAGCAGTGTTGATTCTGTGCAGCGGGCAGACTATGAACTCTAGCTCTGCTCTCATCCCTACTGTGGATTAGTCGTGGGGTCTGACGCAAGGGAACCTCCCTGGGTCTTTCCTCTTTTATCCAATGGGGAGAATATTGCAAATCCTGTGGACGTCACAAAAATTGGGCATAGAATTTGGTTGGGCAAATAAAGTGAGGTCCAAATAAGCACAGTAATACATTCAACTCTTTAATATTTTATTTATGAAGTACTTGTTATGTACTCAACCAATTACTGGGGAGGTGGAAGAGTTCAAACCTGAATAATTAGAAAATGATGGCAAAAGTGTTTATGTCCTGCATCCATATCCATCTGCATTTCTATATCCATGTCTATTTCTATATCCATATTTATATCCATTTCTCAATCCATATCCATATCTAGCTAATCAACTAATTTCAGTCTTACAACAACCTCATGAAGTAGACACCTCAAATTATTCCTTTTACAGGAGGTGAAACTAAAGCAGAGTGGTGGTGAAGTAACTTGTCTAAGGAGAGAACTGAAGCTTGATTCCAGACAACTAGCTTCAGAGTCTGTGCTTATCACTCCATTTCACGGATCCAAAGATGATCTCACTCTTCCAGGACCTCAGAGTCCTGCGGCAGAGAGACACTTGCGTAGCAATATGGAATTCAGTAAGACTGCCGTGTCCCTGGCATCAAGGAAGGGACTAGCAGCTTGGCCTATATGTGTATGACCTAGTGATCGGTTCAGACAGACCATGGAGGGTTTCTTAAGTTAAGTGAGATCTCACATGAGTCTTAAGGGATGGACAGGACGGGCCGAAAGAGTGTTTTAGGCTGATGTTACAAATTCCCTTGAAGAAAGTAAACTCTGGAGCTATTTCAGGCTGGACTTCTTGGAAAAAGACACTGAGGTGGTGTGTTGTATTGTCCAAGTTTTGGGAGAGATACAGAAATAAAGAAATGTGTGGGTCAGGAATTCAGATAGGGTGCAGCTGGTTTGATTCTTCTGATCTATGTATCATTGATGTGGATTTTATGGTGTATATTGAGCTCACAGATGGCTTGATCTGGAAGGTCGAGGTAGGTTGGTGGGTCAGATTCAACTCCATCTCTCAATGGGAGGAGTGCAGTATATGCTGCCTGTTTAACTCTACCATCAGTCATTACCTTGAATGAGGCAATTTTCTAGGGATGTGGGGGGTCCCTATTAAGGGATGCAGCTGAAAGCCATCAGCAGCTCATCTTCCCAGGAGCTAGGAGTTGTGTGTTCCAAATCTAAAGAGGGGATATGGTGACAAATCAGACAGTATATTTCCCAGAATTAGTTCTAGCAGAACTTAACATTGGATTGTATGTTGGGCAGGAGAAAGGATTAATGAAAGTTTTGTCTAAACAACAACATCATTTCGCGAGGGGTTTGAAAGCCTAGGATGAAGAGCAGGTGACCAGCCTGAAGTTATCAGTTATTAACAAGCACACGCCCTCTGAGGACATGGATTTGGTGATAGGTAGATGCCTGCTGAATGAATTCCAACGAAACTTGTGCTAAGACCATTGATCTGTAATACTCATGGGCAAAAGATAGGAAAGAAAAAAGATTTGGGGTCTTTTTTGGTCTTTAGAAAGGTTTATTCCAGCTTTTCAAATGATAGACTGTTAGAGAGGAGAGACACGGGTAAACATCTAGCCCCTCTGCATTTTGCAGAAGGAAAAATATAACCTAGTGGGTGAAATGCTTGCCTGCACTCAGACAGCTGGTTAGGGCAGATCTTGGAGAAGGGTCCCTTCTCCTGACTTCCAGCCAGGTTCTCTTTCTTGTTCAAGTCAGTTTTCGAGTAGGAATTCCTCTGGCGGGCATTGTGGTCTCCCACAGGCCATGGGAGCCAGTGGCATCAGATACAGAATTTCTGATAGGCGTTTTTTGATAGGGGCCTCAAGCATGGAAATGATTCCTCCAGCAAAGAGTCCAATTATTTTTTCTTTTCTTATTTTTTTCAGCCTCATGAAAAGATTAAAATGGATTGCTATTTTTGCTGTAGATTTAATCCAGTCCAACAAAACCGAGGAGCCCTCTGAAAGTCAAGGCTCTTAGCTCTTATGATTGAAAGGTTGAGTAGGAGACAGAAGTCCCTGTTCTCAGAGAGCTTGTGATCTAATTGCATCATTAGCTGAGGACAGTTTGCCTGGTTTCTCAGAGGCCATTTTCAAATGCTTTAAGGTCATTTTCAGCCACTTGCAGATAGCAGGAGAGTCACTGAAGGTTTTAGATCACTGATTATCACTGTCTCTAAGATCCCATCTTCAGTAAAGTGGTCTCTGTTGTTTGGCAGATGTTAATGAACAGACTCGCTTCTCAGTGACAAAGGAAAACACAGATACAGACGAATGCGCCAAGAAGGGCCCCGTTTGTCTGTTTGTGTTGTTTTACAAACACTCAGCAAAAGCATCCCTGGGAGCCTCAATCATTCCATTTTCTTCTTTCTTTTCTCTCATTATAGTCACTATTGGTCACAAAAGACTGCTCACAAAACAGCCCGTGATTATAATTTAATGCTTCTTTTCTGAAACCTGCAGGGAAATTAGAGTGGAGTGCTACCTGGGGGGACAAAGGGGACAGGGAGGTGGGTTGGGCACATCTCAGGCAGGAGCTTTTCAGTACTAATTGTCTGACACTTCCCAATGTCCATCCGAGGCTGATGCTGGACAGCTGAGGAGAGCCGAGGTCACTCTCCTGCAAATTGAGTGGAGTTCAGGTGGCATTGGGACCAGGGATGTCTGTTTTTCCCGAATTCTAAGCGAAGTCTGGAAATGTCTGTCGATGTCATCCAGCAAAAAAGTCAGCTTGGGCCAGGCAAGCAGATTTGTCTTTGGGCTTCAGTTCAGGGACACAAGAGCCAGGAAGAGCATTTCCCACTGGCATTATCATGCACCTTGACAGTGCACTAAGAATTCAGTTTAGAATGAATTCTCTCTCTCTCTCCATCCCTCTCCATTTCTCCCTCTACCACTGGCCTCCCCAGGAACTTGAGGTCAGATTCAAGTGATCTGATCATAAAAACCCAAATCGTTGACAGGAGAGCAAAAGATACTCATTTAGCAACTGAAATAAATGCTCTCCTGTTAACAGTCATCAAATAGACAGCTTTGTGCACAAACTCCAAGCCACACTTCCCATTATAGTAGCCAGCAGCCACTGGTGACTATTGAAATGGAAATTAATTTAAAGGAGATGAGATTTTAAATCCTCTTCTTCTGTCACACCAGTCCAGTTCAGCTTTCCAGTTGC
The DNA here is from genome assembly GCA_004363575.1 of Solenodon paradoxus. NCBI lineage: Eukaryota > Metazoa > Chordata > Mammalia > Eulipotyphla > Solenodontidae > Solenodon > Solenodon paradoxus. Next base: position 173,618 of record RJWH01001066.1, read on the forward strand.
ACAGCTGGCGATCGGCTGCCATCTTGGGCTGTGCACAGCCCACCCAGTGCATGCATCAGAGTCTCATGTGGTAAAATAAGGTGGGGTCGGTCTTGAGTATTTAGGATCTTTGTGTCTAATGTTGTATGTAATTCTGAAATTTCTATAATTTCATTTTTAAATGATTATGGTGCTTCACAGGCAGCTCACAAAATTCCTGACAGTGAAGCTATTTACATTCTCAGTGAGTACAATCTGCCTCCTACACATAACCAGGGAGAGTTCTGATGCCCCACTTGGGGCACCAACTTGCCAGTGAGGTGACAGAAATATCCAGAATGAATACGAGACCCACCCCACCCCCCACAAAGGTAGCAAAAAGAAAAGCCTTTAATACCGGTACTTTCCCCATCTGCCCATCCTCTTCTTAGACTTAAATCAAATTCCTTACCATTTCTTTGGGAAAGGAGTGCATGCTTAATTGTCTTAGAAGCAGACGGGGCTCATCGAACTCTCCTCCATTCTCTGCACACTCCATAAACCTCTTCTTCTTCATTTCCTCTCTTCCTTTGACTGTAAGCCTATTTTTTCCTCCCTAACTTCATCATCACAGTAAGGCCTGAGGCCCATGATTATCACCTTCCAAGACACCAATGTCCCTGGTGTTTTGCATAGAATTCAGGACAATGCTGCAGGCTGAAAACTCACCAGAAATTTATATACCACCATAATATCCTTCTGATTCCCCAGGCATTCTTCCCTTGATTGGAGTCTGGGATCTGTTTGCTTTCTCCAGATACCAGAGCTATTTTTTTTTTTTTCCTCCTGGGTCAGAGAATTCAGAGTGAGGTTTGTTTCAGAACAGAATAAGCACACAGAAGACTCTTTCTTGTCGGCAAACCCAAGAGAGAACCTTCTTTTCTTTTCTGCAAGAAGAATATGCTCAAGAGAATATTCACAGGAGGTGATGGCAGTGATTTTTGTTTTTATTTTGCCTCAAACTAGAAAGTGATATTTTGAGCCTGAGGTTTTCTGAGAGTTGGTCTAGGGTAGCAGATATCAAGGGCCTATGATTCTAGAGCAGATCTTAACACTCGGTGCAACAGAAAACATCAGAGTTCTTACAAAAAGAGCCCAACCCCAAGAGAGTCAGATTCGATTAGTCTGATCCTGACATCAGGATTTTTAAAAGAATTATTTTGAATACAGATAAAATAAAACGTATGTCTTAGTCATTTTTAAAGTGCACAGTTGAGTGGCATTTAGCACACTCATATTGTAGTGCATCCATCACTACCATCTATCTCTAGAACTTTCTATACGCTTTAAACAATAACTTTTTTCTCCTCCCAGACCTTTCTATACCCTTTAAACAATAACTTTTTTCTCCTCCCAGACCCTGGTAACCTCTGTGCATTTAAAAACTCTAGGTACATCATGTAGGTGGAATCATATAGTATTTGTCCTTTTGTGATTGGCTTGTTCCCTGAAAATATTACCCTCAAGGTTCATTCATGTGGTTGCATAGGGCAGAACTGCATTTGCTTTTCGGGCTGAATAGCATTTCCTTGTGTGTCTAGACCACACTTTGCTTAGCCTTTCATCTGTGATGGGCACTTAGGTGGCATCTACCTTTAGACTAGTATGAGTAATGCTGCTGTGACCATGGGGATACAATTACTCTTTGTTATCTTGATTTCAATTCCTTTGTGTAAACACCTAGAAGTGGGATTGCTGGATCAGATGGCCATTCTATGTTTATTGTTTTTGAGGAAACATCATACTATTTTCTCCTGTGTTGCACCCACCACCTTACATTCCCACCAGTAGTGCCCAGGGGGGTAAAATATCTCCGCATCCTTGCTAGCATTTGCTGTTTTCTGTTTTCTTTTGATAGCAGCCATCCTAATGGATGTGAGGTGGTATTTTCTCATGGTTTGAGACATCAGTATTCTTAAAAATTCCTTCAAGTGATTCTAATCTGCAGATGGGGAGGCTTGAAGAAGCTATGGACAAGGTAGGTGAATTCATATGGACTCACATAGTAGGCTAGTTCCTATGGAGAAGGCAGGGAAAGACACCTGCCTTTGGTGTCAGGTAGTTCTCTACGCAGTTTGAACAATTTATCATGGCTCTCCTTACCTGCTTACCTGTGTGTAAATGGAGGGGAGTAAACCTCCTTCAAGAGTTGTACCTGGTACGTATTTGCTAGGAAAGGTTAGGATTTTTAGAGATGCTGAGCATCTCACCTAGTCTCTCTCTTTCTGAACCGGAGAGATTAGAAAAATGAGTGAACCCTAATCGAAAAAGAAAAAAAAAGGCAGGGGGATGCTTCTGAAGGTCTTACTTGATGTGTAACAGTCCAGGTTCTGAGGACACTTCTGTTCATGCCGTCCTCTCCTCTTATCTGTGATTCCCCGAGGGGAAAAGATTGAACAGGTAAGCTCTTTCTACATGTCATCACTACAGAAACATCGAGGATTAGGAAGAGGTTAAAAATGATCACCTGCTCAAGACGATGTTTAAAGGTAAAAGCTTTAAAAATAAAAAAAAGAATCACACCAATAACACAAATCAATAATAGCGATGTTATTCTATTTTTCTATCTTGTTTTGTCTTTTTCAAAGCATTCTTATGAGTCTGATCTCATTGGGTCCTCAATATATCCACGGGAGTAGTGAAAGGTAGGATTCACCCATTTTATACAAGAGACAGGCAGCAGGCGATATGGTGCTGCTGTCATTAATGATGAAGGTGAAAAATATAGTATGGCAACTCGCAAAGGAGAGCAGTGTCCCATCTTGCTCATAGGGGTTTTAGCTGGAAAAGAACTGGTCAAGTTCTGGTACGTGCAAGTGTGTCAAGGTCCTCTTTGAGAGTTCAAACCTAGGAATTTTCCCCTGCTTCACATGAGACACTAAACCTTGAACATCTCATTGTAAATAAAGAAGTATGAACCCAAATGAACATTTAAAAATGATCAGAACAACTGAAGGATGTGATTAAGGACATGGAAGGATTGGAAATTAAATCTAAGTGGAGCCAAGAGGGAAAATGAGATGCCAATAAGAGTATCATTTGCACAGACAAAAATAGTTGGAATGAATTTGCTAAAGACTTGCTTTCCTTGGCTCTCAGAAAGTCTATCATGCACCAGTCACAAGAAGGATAGGGATAGCTCTCAGTTTGTGTCCACCATTCTCAGAGCCACCACCCATATTTGCAGACACCTACAATGGCTCCTCCCTCAGGGCTGGAGCAGAAGACCCCTACAAAAACCCTCCCTGTTTCCTCCCAAAATTCTGTTTCATCCTGCCCAAGGGAGAGTTGCCACTTCCCAAGATTGCTCATCTCTCACACAGAAAGCTTGCTCCGGTTGCTTCCTCTAGGGCTCTGCTTGGTTGGGGAACCCAAGTTACTTCCTTCTTACGGGGAGGAAAACTGGTAAGAGCTAATGAAGCAGCATTCTAGCAGAAGGGTTTTGGGATTGTGGCTAGAAAATCAATGACTCTATTTATAAAATGGGAATAATAATGACGATGATGATTTCTGCAGGGTTGTTCTGTAGATTAAGTGAGAAATACCTGGCATGGGATAGACCTGTTAAACACTGGTATTGAAGGGGAAGCCATGTTGCCTTGATGAAGTTAAACATCCTTGAGGCCAGTGCTAGAGTCTAAACCCCTGTGCCCCAGGGTATCTGGAAGCAGTAGATGTTCACGAAGTACTTTACAATGGCTTCATTCATTTTAAGGAGTGCCCAAGAATCAGGAACAAAAGCTGTCAATGGGGTACTTATGGTGACCTGACTGTGACATGTGTCCTGTCTAGATCTTCTTCACTGTGTTCATGAGAAATTAAGATGAATGAATATCCATCCATGTACTTTTATAAATGTTGTAAACAAGCAAATGATAATAATGACAACAAACTACTTTTCCCACCACCTCCATCTCCTGGCAACAGAAACCCCTGAGATGCTTAGGATGAGGCCAGACAGTGCAGGGCTCATTCAATCTGCCACCAGTTCAACGAGGCAGGAGCTAACACGGTCTCCATTTGACTGACAGTGATAATCATAGCAGTTAACATTACCCAGAGCTTTTCTGTGTGTCCACAATAGCTCATCAGTCTTAGCAACTCTTTGAGGTGTTCATTTATTTTTAATAACTCTGTTGAGGTATAATTAACAAATGATAAGCTGCATGAAATAAAGTGTGTAGCTTGATAAGTTTTGACCTGTGAAGCCATCAAAATAGTAAACATTTTTATCAACCTTCCACCCCAAAAGTTTTTGAAATGCCTCCTACTTATCAAAGTCTAAAAGACTCTCTTAAGCAACTCTTTGTCCTCAAATTTGATAACTAAAATTCTCCACACATCTGTCTTTATTCTCCACTTTCCACTAGTGACCTCCTTTCTGTTATTCTAGGGTAGTTGGAACTTTCTAGAATTTTGTATAAATTGAATCATACTCTTTTCATTTTTTAAATCTGGCTTCTTTCACTCAGCTTAATTATTTTAAGACGCTTCCACATCGTAGTCTGTATCAATAACTCACTCCTTTTGTTGCTGAGGATTATTTCATTGCATAGACAGTCCATGATTTCTTTATTCATTCACTTGCTGATGAACATTTGGGGCTTTTTCTAGTTCGCCGTTATCACAAAAAAAGCTGTTATGAACATTTGTGCATGAGTTTTTCTGGGAACATGTGTTTTTATTTCTCTTGGATTAATGCCTAGGAGTAGCAAGCTGGGTTATATCCTGAGTCAATGTGCAACTTTTCAAGAAATTTCCTAAATGCTTTCCAAAGTGATTCCTCCATTTTATGTCCTTAACCTAAGTAAAGAGTTCCAGCTCTTCTACATTATTGGTAATGCTTGGAGGGAGTGATTTGAAAAATATTTTTGGTTATTCCAATAGATATATCAGGGTATCTCATTGTAGTTTTAATTTGCATACATATTCTTTAGTGAGTGGCTCTTCAAGTAATTCATCAGTTTTTCAAAAAGGGTGTCAATATTAATATTCCAAAATAGCTATTTTCTTATGCTGACCTGTCTCCAAAGAATAAAACCCCAGTGTCAAACAGTGAAAAAAATGATTATTTTTTCAATCATATGAAAATGTCATAGATCCCAAGGCAGAAAATATTCTTGAAATTGATTTTTAAATGTCTAAATTGATCAAAGTAAATGTTTAAAAGATATCAATTTCAGACTTTTGAAAGAGAGAATTCAAATTTGAATGGACATGAAAAGTAGAGCACATTGTCTTAAAATGATGGAATATTATGACTGAGATACCTTTCAATTATGATTAAATTCAGTAATGGTTCATCTTTTTGTCTTCATAGTATGTTTTCAAATACAGAATTGTGATTATTATACTTAAGGAAATTGAATGCATTAAATGCATGAAGTAAATCAGCAATAACTGCAACTATCATTCCAGTTAAAGATTATCAATGTTTTCATGAAGTGTGTAAAGAGGTTCAAGCACATGGTCACTCTTCATTCCTGTGTTCTTGACTGAAAAGAGCCATTTATTGTCCTGACCACCTTTTATGTACTCACGAGACACAGTTCTTGCAAATTCTAGAGATATGATTTTCTTTGCTGATGCTCACAGTTATGTAATGTATTCACCAGTTAGCTGCTGCAACTGCACACCCCACTCTTACTTTTTCACAAGTCCCAACAAGCATCACTCTGTGAAAGATTCCCCTGTAATGTATAAAACATACATTGTCATCAAAAGTCTGTGTTAGTTAACATTTGGCTGTAGATCACGGGGCCTCTGCCATCAGCCAAGAACCATTCAGTATAAACCCTCTTCTACGTCTGATCTTACCTAGAGTCTCACTTTTAGGTGAAATCTAACTAGAATTCAGATCTCCTGATGTTCTGACCTGTTTCTGCCTCAATTAAATTCAAGAGACATTTATAGAAAACGATGAAGAGATGTATATATAAGTACAAATATGTGTATACATACATACACATACATGTATATATGCATACATAAGCATAACTAGATTCATAGATGGAAACAACAGTACATCACATAAACAGAGAATGAGTCATACTTACGGTCCCAGGATCTCAATCATGTATGATTAGATCTCTCGGATTTCTTTTTATTCATTTCTTCATATTCTATTATGGCCTCCATCATCATCATTCTATGAACGTGACTGCATGAAAAGCCACAGACGACCTACTTCTTGGCAAAAATCATGGTCTTTTCTCAGTCTTAAGGCTCCGCTCCAGCACCACAGTACTTGACGCCTTATTCACTTCTTATTAAAACTGCATCCATGCAGGTCTCTATGACATTTCTTGGCGCTCTTTAACTTTTCTTGTCTTGAATGTCTTCTAACCCTGTTCACCAGTGGTCGATGTTCCTTATTCCCCTGGCTTTTATTCTCTCACTATTCTTTTGTCTCTACAGATTTCTAAGTGAATTTATTTCTTTGCACTCTTTTAACCCTCAGGTTATTGGGATTACTTTGGAATCCATGGGGAGTGCTTTCGTTGAAAAGACTCCTGTCTTTCTTCAATTCTAAAAATTTTTTCCTTCTGGAACTTTTGTTAGACAGGCGTTGAAGTTTTAAAACCTCCCCTCCTCATTGTTTAGTGTCTCTCTCATATTTTTTTCTCTCCTTGTCCTTTTGTATTTTAATTTGGATGATTTCTTCATTTCTAGCTTCCATTTTCACTGATCATCTCTTCGAAGTGTACAGCCTAGAAGTGCGACTATTCATCCATTTCAATGACAGCATTTTTCCTTTTTAAGCTTTCTACTTGCTTCTTTTTTATATCTGCTTTGCCTTAATCCATAATTCTCTGTATCTCTTTGAAAGAAAGTAATCAAATGACAGAGACCTCCACTTAAGACTTAAAAATGAGCCTGAAAATTATCATTATAAAACATACAAGGAGAACATATGTGCACATACACACTCATAAATCAACAAAATCAAAATTTGGGAGAAAAATGTGCTCCCAATAAAGTGAAAGTAATAAAATAATCTTAAAGTGACATCAAAACACAATACCTAATATTGTTAGAAAGGAGAAAAAAACATCAATTTAAGTGTATGCAAATGATAAACCCAAAACAGGCAAATAAGAATAAAAAAAATGGTAAACACAGTAAAGGACTTGCTATAAACCCTGCAAATAAAAAATATTCCTACTCACTTATTAGCTCAGTTATAATACTAAATGGAATAACGCATCCTTGTTAAATGTCTATTGTATGTCAGGCACTGTTCTAGGAAATAGGAATAAAAGAGTTGAAAAGAGAGTCAAAATCTTTGCCTTCAGGAAAGTTGAATTCTTTTGAGAGATTAAGACAATAAACAAGATAAATTCAAATATGTTAGATGGTGACAAGTTCTATTGACAAAAGAAAAGTTCAAAAAAAAGTCACGGGGTTTTTAAAAATATTTTTATTGTAGTAATTGTTCTACACACTAGAATAACTTCCTATCTATAGGTTCCCCATGCCTTAGATATATGTCAACACACCATGCCCTCCGCCAAATCATCAAGTGTTCTTCTCCATTGTCCTGTGGGCTCTGCCACCATTCTGCACTCCCCACAAACCCGCTGTAGTCCCCATTGTAACCTGTTCCAGGGTTGGTGTTGTTTCATCTGTTCTTTTGTTTTTTCTATTCACATTTCACCCATGAGATCATCTGGTATCTATCTTACTCCTTTTGACTTATTTCACGTAGCGTAATCCCCTCTATATCCATCCATGTGTATTCAAATGACAGGGTTTCATCTCTTCTAAGGGCTGTGTAGTATTCCACTGTATATATGGACCACTTTTTCTTTATCCATTCATCTGATGTTGGTCACTTAGGTAGTTTCCAGTTCTTTGCTGTTGTGAATAGGGCTGCAATAAACATGAGGTTGCATAAATCTTTTAGATGAGTGTTTTTGCATCTTTGGGTTAGATGCCCAGAAGTGGAATGGCGGGCTCATATGAGATTTCCATCTTCAACTTTTTGAAGAATCTCCTAACTGTTTTCCATAGGGCTTGCACCAATCTGCACCCCCACCTACAGTGCAAAAGTGTTCAAAAGGTATAGGACTTTTAAGTATATGTGGTTACAGTTTTATTTAGGGTTGTCAGGGATGGTATCAATGAAGTGACATTTGAGTAAAGATCTGGAGGAAGGGAACGAACAAGTTACATTCTTGGGGAAGAACATTCCAGTCTGAGGAAACGCAAATGCAAACATATGCAGGAGCATATATAGTGTTTCTGAGGACTAGAAATGTGTACAATAAGACTGGGTAGTGTAGATCAATCTGAGGGCTTGTTTGTGTAAAACTTTGCAGCTTTTGCAAGAACTTTGGTTTTCACTCTGAGTGACATGGGAAGCCACTGGAGCATTTTAGCAATACTGTCACGATATGACTTATGTTTTAACAGATCAGTGTTGTGTTGGGAACAGAGTACATGGAGTCAAGGACAGAAGTGGGGAGGCCAATTAAGAGTTGCTTTCAGGAGTTCAAGTAAGAAAAGATGGTACTTTGTACCAGATTAGTAACAATGGGAAGTCATTGAACATTTCCTGTTCTGATAGATGTTCAAGATAGAGATGTGGGTTCAATATGAGATGTGAAATAAAAAGAGGAGGCAAGAAAGATCTCCATTTTTTACTAGAAAATATGTATTTTCAGCTATTTACTGAGATGGGAAGAGCATGGAAGATTCCGGCATGTGGGGGAAGATCCAGAGCTTAGTTTTAAATTTGAACCACCTATTAAACATCCCAGGGACGATGTCCAAGGTGGAAGTTTGATATATACACTTGGAACCCAGAGGAGAGGGCCAGGATGGAGATGCAAATTGTGGAGTTATCAACACAGAGCTGTAATTAAAACCATGAAACTAGATATGATATCCCAAGTAATAAGTATATAAAAAAGCACAGATGTCTAGGGGCAGCTCTGGCTACGTCAGTAACTTGAGGTTGGGGAGATGAGATAGATGGATACCATAAACTCTGTAATGGACACAAAGAGAAAATTAGTCAATTGAAAAACCATCCTGAGGAATTTACCAGAGTACAAGGCAGAGATGTTAAAGATAAAATGTCTGACCTAGGGGACACTTTGAAAGACTCTTACAAGCATCTACAGAAACTCGAGAAAAATGAAAATAATTGCAAAGGAGTGATGGGGAATTTTCCAGAGTTAAAAAACTAGAGATGTATGGTTGAAAATACATATTGAGTATCTAGCAGAATAAATAAAAATATATTTATGTAAGCATATCATAGTTATACCACAAAATATTTAGAATAAAGAGATCATCATAAAAGTTACCAGAGAGGATAAAAGAGAAATTATCTTCCAGGAAATAGCAATTTGATTAGAGGAGCCTCTTCATAAGCAAAGAAATAAATACTAGAAGATACACGTAGGTATCTTTTAATATTAAAAGAAAACAACATTAAATAAGACTTCTATATCACCAGCCGTTCAAGAGATGGAAGATATTTTATATCTAAACAAACTAAAAGAGTTTAGCATCTACCTAGTATGAAAAAGTGAAATTAGAAGATCATGCCTTAAAATATTTGGCAAAATTGAATACTGGCTGTAGAAAAGAATGACATATCTTTGTGTATTTTAAGATGCCAACAAGAAGGAAATCAGAGGAAGGAGTTGGGTGTATAGTTAAACAATGTTAAAGTTCTTGATTATCTGAGAAAGAAATATTCTAGATGATTTTATACTTTATTGAAAAATATAAAGCCGGCTATATATTAAATACTTAAGAATATTCCTAAAAATAGAAATAAAACATATGAAGGTCAAACCTAAGGACAAAGCACTGTAAGAAGAAAGTAAAACTAAAGTAATGGGACTTGTGGCCCAGCTCTGCTAGGTAAGAGCTCGGAGGTCATCACTCCCATCCTTGTACCAAGAACAAGTGAACAGACTCATAATCAATGACTTTGCTCAGTCTAATAAGAGAATGGAGGTTTGGGGCAAACCAGAACCTTGACATGTGGAGACAGTCAGATCCCAAGTCACAGCTGAGATCTGTTTACCTGAAGCAGAAACTTGGAACCATGAACCGTCAGAACTTTCAGATGAGACTTTCGACAAATTTCTGGGGTCTGAGGGTAGACTAGTATGAGAGCAAGAAACTCTTGGACCAACTTTGGAGGAGAGTGAGGGCGCCCCAAACTTCCATGACCTCCAGGAACTCCCTGAGGACCTCCCGGTGGAGATCTAGAAAGATTTCCTCAAGGCTCTTGGCAGGGGGAGAAGCAGAGTAACCTTTATCTGGGTGAACGACCCCAGAGGTCATGGACTAGAAAGGCTGTAGACAATATTCAAATCACGTGATTTAAAACCAAGAGGACGCAGGTGGGGTAGGTGAACATGCTTAGCATAGATGCAAGTGGGCCATGAAGGCTCACACTTCCTTGGGTTGTGTGTCACACGATGGCCACGTCATGTCTCTGCTGCCTCACCCTCTTTCAAAGGTCAGAACCAAGGTGCCCAGGGCTAACCGCAGTCCTGCACCGCTGCAGAGAGGCAGGGCCAGTGGGCATGGTGGGTGGCTGTAGGCCATACTTTGCTTGATGAGAAGCTCTGGATTGTATTTGTTTGCACTGGGAAGAGGACACATGTGGCCAGAATGAATGTCACCATGGTGACATGACTCATGACTATCGAGAGCATCCTATGTCTCATGTATATTTAATGCATATATGGTGCCTTCTGTTTGCTTCTTGTCACCTGTCTTTCTATCTGTTATTCTTTCTTTATCTATACCTAGCCTGTCTCCTAAGTAACTGCTGTACTTAGATTCAACATCTCTTATGAATTCTGCCTGTATCTCACATGCTTCTCTAGTTTCATTTTGCAGTTTTTCTAAAAACGAAAAGTGCAGGCAGGAAGATTGAGGAGGAAGAAGCATTTTATTTATTTTCTTTAGTTGTTCATCTTGGGGTTTCTTGTATCCTTCTCTGTTTCTCCTATTTGCTAGAACAGAAATGACTAATCTCAAATGACATTCTCCTATTTGCTAGAACAGAAATAACTGATCTAAAATGACATAGAGAATGCCTGCTGCAGCTACCAATGAAGAATCAAGCCAGCAACCAGCCACAAACTGGATCAAGAATGTTTCTTCTCCTTTCTCAGCAGGTGTGCTGTGAGATTCAAGGAACATGTTGATTTGCTAAAGACCACAGCAAATCACTGAAGAGTGAAGAAAATGTGCTTGCAGAGCTTCCACTTAGGAACCAGCAATGTTGTGACCGTGTTGGTGACAGCAACAAAAGCTCACTGCATAAAAGGAAGGATCCTTTTTGGAGAAGGCGGTTCATTCCCAGTGTGAGTTGCCACAGCTGGAGAGAAAACAGTAGTGTTTGCTCAGTACCACTTTGGTGCAGTTTCCAAGAGTCAGAACAGCAGCTTCCAGAATGTTACAGAAGTATTGCCTCTCATTGCAGCAAGTGGCAGATAGTATTTCATGAAGAAATGGCACAAAAGGGCTTTAAAATAACTAAACATTCAACCAGTAAATCAGATTTAAGCAGGAAAATCCTAATGCTGTGCAATCTCCTTATACCATGCAAGGAAGAACTGGACAATGTTATTTACACCCGTTTTAAAGGTGCTAAAAGATAGACGAAAGCAAGTTCTGGAAAGGGCAACTTGACAAATTAGTAGATCATATTTTCAAGTCATAGAAAAAAACCCCAACATTTTAATACTGTAAGTAATCTCTTCCACTCTTGTGAGGAATTCATTTCCATTCTGGGAATTCAAAACTCTCTTGGGAGAGAGGGGTGAAGGCTAGTTTCTTTAGATTCTTTTTTCAGTCTGAGCAATAATAAAATTTAGTCGGTGCAGATGCCAAGAAGATAGAAGCTTCTGCGCCGTCACGAAGCAGCACACCAGACCTGTCAGTGGCTAGAGTTGGAGACATTTTTATGCTCATCTATTCTAAATTGTAGTGAGATAAATTTACGAATCACTAACTAAAGATTTACATCGAATCATTTCATAATCCCTAGAGTCACTACAAAACATATTGTCTAAGCGTCTACTCCACAGTCAAAAATTCTGCCATCAGTCGATCCTGATTCATTGAACCTCTTCTTTGCAAGCGCTCCGAGAACTGTTGAGTGGCGTCCAGGGTGGGCTGGAGAGTGGATGGTGGAGCAGAGAGCAAAGCGAAAGTTTTCCATTACTCCCGCCCTCTGCTTTAAGACATTATATGCTTTGTAAAAGAATTGATCCTAAAGCTAGATTTAATGTGTGTCGCTTATAAGGAGGAGAGGCTGCTGAGACCTGGAGATGCACATTCTCTGTGCTCATTTTGCAAATCCAGGGGTGCCACTGTCTGTGCCAATGCCGAGAGAGCTATGTATTCTGAGATGCAATCCTGCCAAAGGGAATGAAGACTGAAGTCACAGGATAACGTAGCAATGTATTGTGACCTCTGGTAGACCTGCTTCAAGCTCGAGTTTGTGTGTGTGGGCACACGCACGCGTGTTTTCTTTTAGGCGTTTTGGTTTCAGCCAATGAGAAATAAGGAAGGATTCCTGCAACGTTGCCACGCAGAGACAGAAGACCTTCATATGTGAAATGTCATAGAGAGTTAATGTGCTTAAACGCTTATGGATTCTCATTCTCCCTGTTTCATGGAAGCCCTGCACCAAGTAAATATGTCTGCATTTGTTCTCTAAAGAGTTTAAAGCACATCCATTCAGAACTGAATCCTATTTTGTGAGCTAATCAAGTTACAATGATTTTAAAACTCATTAATCTACACCAAGGATCAGCAAATATTTTTGTAAAAATCCTAGATTATAATGTTTTTCTTTCTTAAGAAGATTTGCCTTTAATTCTTGAGATAGATTATCCATCTTCCACTTTCTAATGAGGCAGCAATAAAATGAATACTTAGTCCTAAGATTTTCACTTTAAATCTGATTTTTAAAACTGAGTAAAACAGTAATTTTTAAAACATAATGTTCATCTTTGAAATATGGGTATTTTTTAGGGTTTTGTATAGAATTTTACAACTAAAAGATGAAAAAATTCCAGAGATCTGTTGCATAACAATGTGAATAAACTTAACACTATTGAACTTTTCATTTTAAAATGGCTTAGATGTTAAATTAAATGCTATGTGCTTTCTTTTATTTAAATACTTATTGTTTGCTAGGCTAGATGGTCTGTCATAACTGCTAAACTTGGCTTGTACTGCAAAATCGTCATAGTCAATGTTTAAAAAAAAAAGAATGCGACTATGTTTCAATAAAACTTTATTTATAAAAGCAAATGGAGGGCAGATTTGGTCTGAGGTGGTGGATTGCTGACCTGCACAAAGGCTGTAATGATGACTCTTGAAAGTCAGCTCAGGAGTCTCCTCAGAGCCATGGTTGGGTGAAATGCATTAGTTGCTCAAATTTCGTTTTGTCACTTGATAGACTGACTGTCATCTGAACTTCTGGTCTGGACACAGCCTCTGCTGCATTTCTCAGAGTCCAGGAGAAAGGTGCGCTTCTCTTTCTGCCTTTTCTCAGAGCATCAGAAACCCTCTCACTGATGGTTCACGGTTTATGAGGCCCAGCAGGAATCTGGAGCGTCTGCATTTTGACTCAGCAACTTAAGAAATAAAAACAAAAAGCAAAATACTCACCAAATTTATCTTTCTGAGCCTGCTTTCTCAAAATGTTTAAAAATTTTTTATTGGGAGATTATGGTTAGATTTCAGAATAAAATATGCAAAAAATGTTAAACACATTATAGGAATAACTGTAGGAACACACTTTCACAGCGTTCATCCAGATGTCTTAAATATCTGGAAAGGTGGTAGCTCACTCGCGAGTTTGCTAGAACACGCATACAGTGCTGCCATGTGTTAGAGTAAACCCCAGTCTTAAATAACACCGCTGAATGATGACAATGGTGCATCTCCAAGAGGTTTCTTGCTTGTGGAATTAATTCCAGAAAAAAATACCAGTAACTCCAAGGGAGTTAAAAATAAACAAACAACACAACACCAAACCCAAAATGGGGGAGTGGGGGTCTCAGGGGATGTGGGGGAGAAAAAGAGCATTCCTTGAGTATTTGCACACTGGAATTAGAGATGGTGACTGAAAGCATCCAGTACACATTTCCCAAGTGGAAAGCAAACAAAATGAAAGATTGCCAAAAAGTCCGCATTCATTAGTGTTAACGTTGGGTGAAGCAGCCAGCAGCATTTGACTGGCAGTTCTCTGGGAATGAAAAAGAGTGAACACAGAAATCCTCACCCGTCTGTGGATCTCAATCAAGCCGAATCGTCGAAAGTTCTGAGCACACTGGTGCTGGTCCC